>OY759262.1:42964301-43026038 GCA_963662155.1 Lamellibrachia columna | reverse complement strand
CGTGAAATTTCCCCTAGTGATTTCCGACTGGTTTTTTTTACACATAATAGATTAATTAAATATATTAAAAACATAACACTGTCTAATTTCCAATTTGAATTTTAAACGGGTATTCTACTGATTTGAATATATAAATATTAATGAGTAATATTATAATCTTACCTGTTGAAGTTACATCAGGTCCAACTCTCTTTTCGTATGCAGCATTTTCTGAGCCTTGGCCCGTAGGCAGTCGAGTCCCAATACACGGGTATTTAAAGACCCCGACTAACGAGACTCACAACCCCGCACGTCGACAGATTAGCCACTCACAAAGCTTTGACAGCTTTGTTGTTCTTCACATAAGCGGGAAGGGTCAAGCCCACACAACCAATGGGATGATCGATGATACGATTGACGAAGAAGGTGGCATTTGTCACGAGTTCGCACACCCATGCCGAATCCGGTCTTTGAGCGATGGCCCATTGCAAGACGTCGGTTTCTCGAATTCGTTCCAGAAACTCGTCAAAGTCCTTGCTGTTGGTGATGAGACTGGGCGTATCCAGGTACCGTCCGCAACAGTTACAAGACGCGTGATAATACCTGTATCGTCCCGTGTTCTTATTCCTCAAAATGAACCCGTAACTGAGATTAATTTTGAATGCAGTGGTCTGCTCCTGGAACATTCTATTCAAAGGCTCCTCTAGAGCGGTCGTGTCTAGAGTGGTCAATCTGTAATTGAACCTGGTCTGAACAGGTCCTCTCGCTACGCGTGTCCTTATGATCGACCAGTGCTCCCGAACGACGTCTAACAAGTCCGTCGACAGAGCGTCTGGGAAGGGAAGTCGATCGGGTGGTTCGATGGGATCTTCGACGAATGGGGGGAGGGTCATAGTACTTTCCCATCTCGACCGCTTCGGTAAAGGTGGTTCGACGTCGTCACCACACGCGGCTCGAGCGTGTCTGTTCAGGTGAGCGAGTGAACTGAAAGATCGGTCGCATCTCTCGCATGTGTAGGTCTTCTTTTGTTTATTGCACGCGTGTCTGTTCAGGTGAGCGCGTAAACTGAAAGATCGGGCGCATCTCGCATGTATAAGTCTTTTTTTTTTATTGCGTGCAGTTCTCGCGTGTCGCAGCAGACTGTCTCGTCACCGAAATGATCGACCGCATGTCTCGCAAGCGTGTGTCTTGGTGCTATCATTAGATGACGATGCCTTTGAGTTTGTGGGTTGATCAACAGATGACGTTCCGTGACTTTCCACGTGACGTCGTAGAAGCGCATAATTTTCGAACGTCTCACCGCAGTGGCGGCAGACGTGTACTCGCATGGTGTCAGCGTCTACAACTGAAAAGACACCATCATAAATACACCTATATGTTGTGCGAGGTGGGGTGGTGTGTTTATGAGCAATATTTGGTAGGAAAAACGCGTTAATTCAGGACACAATGTAAGTGTCGACGGTAGCGTTTACACACTAGAGGTGCCACTACAATAATGGAACTAACGAGGTCACTATATGTAATGAGATCACACGTAAATATGCTAACTTAAACATCGTAGTAAAATAGACCCAGGGACCAGGCAATGTCAGTTACAGTGGCGCGTATTCACGATTATGATGCGTTTACGTGAAATTTCCCCTAGTGATTTCCGACTGGTTTTTTTTACACATAATAGATTAATTAAATATATTAAAAACATAACACTGTCTAATTTCCAATTTGAATTTTAAACGGGTATTCTACTGATTTGAATATATAAATATTAATGAGTAATATTATAATCTTACCTGTTGAAGTTACATCAGGTCCAACTCTCTTTTCGTATGCAGCATTTTCTGAGCCTTGGCCCGTAGGCAGTCGAGTCCCAATACACGGGTATTTAAAGACCCCGACTAACGAGACTCACAACCCCGCACGTCGACAGATTAGCCACTCACAAAGCTTTGACAGCTTTGTTGTTCTTCACATAAGCGGGAAGGGTCAAGCCCACACAACCAATGGGATGATCGATGATACGATTGACGAAGAAGGTGGCATTTGTCACGAGTTCGCACACCCATGCCGAATCCGGTCTTTGAGCGATGGCCCATTGCAAGACGTCGGTTTCTCGAATTCGTTCCAGAAACTCGTCAAAGTCCTTGCTGTTGGTGATGAGACTGGGCGTATCCAGGTACCGTCCGCAACAGTTACAAGACGCGTGATAATACCTGTATCGTCCCGTGTTCTTATTCCTCAAAATGAACCCGTAACTGAGATTAATTTTGAATGCAGTGGTCTGCTCCTGGAACATTCTATTCAAAGGCTCCTCTAGAGCGGTCGTGTCTAGAGTGGTCAATCTGTAATTGAACCTGGTCTGAACAGGTCCTCTCGCTACGCGTGTCCTTATGATCGACCAGTGCTCCCGAACGACGTCTAACAAGTCCGTCGACAGAGCGTCTGGGAAGGGAAGTCGATCGGGTGGTTCGATGGGATCTTCGACGAATGGGGGGAGGGTCATAGTACTTTCCCATCTCGACCGCTTCGGTAAAGGTGGTTCGACGTCGTCACCACACGCGGCTCGAGCGTGTCTGTTCAGGTGAGCGAGTGAACTGAAAGATCGGTCGCATCTCTCGCATGTGTAGGTCTTCTTTTGTTTATTGCACGCGTGTCTGTTCAGGTTAGCGCGTAAACTGAAAGATCGGGCGCATCTCGCATGTATAAGTCTTTTTTTTTTATTGCGTGCAGTTCTCGCGTGTCGCAGCAGACTGTCTCGTCACCGAAATGATCGACCGCATGTCTCGCAAGCGTGTGTCTTGGTGCTATCATTAGATGACGATGCCTTTGAGTTTGTGGGTTGATCAACAGATGACGTTCCGTGACTTTCCACGTGACGTCGTAGAAGCGCATAATTTTCGAACGTCTCACCGCAGTGGCGGCAGACGTGTACTCGCATGGTGTCAGCGTCTACAACTGAAAAGACACCATCATAAATACACCTATATGTTGTGCGAGGTGGGGTGGTGTGTTTATGAGCAATATTTGGTAGGAAAAACGCGTTAATTCAGGATACAATGTAAGTGTCGACGGTAGCGTTTACACACTAGAGGTGCCACTACAATAATGGAACTAACGAGGTCACTATATGTAATGAGATCACACGTAAATATGCTAACTTAAACATCGTAGTAAAATAGACCCAGGGACCAGGCAATGTCAGTTACAGTGGCGCGTATTCACGATTATGATGCGTTTACGTGAAATTTCCCCTAGTGATTTCCGACTGGTTTTTTTTACACATAATAGATTAATTAAATATATTAAAAACATAACACTGTCTAATTTCCAATTTGAATTTTAAACGGGTATTCTACTGATTTGAATATATAAATATTAATGAGTAATATTATAATCTTACCTGTTGAAGTTACATCAGGTCCAACTCTCTTTTCGTATGCAGCATTTTCTGAGCCTTGGCCCGTAGGCAGTCGAGTCCCAATACACGGGTATTTAAAGACCCCGACTAACGAGACTCACAACCCCGCACGTCGACAGATTAGCCACTCACAAAGCGCATGTCGATAGATTATCCAATCGTAACACGTTGGTGATGTGAAGGACGGGTGAAAACATTTCTAACCGCCTGTGTAACGTTTTCTAACTGCCTGTTCGAAGTTGCACATACGCGTTTTCTCATCAGGTTTTCGACAACAACAGACTCACCCTTATGACCCTCGCTCTTATTTTATGAGTTCAATGGTCACAGGAATGTTACGTTATGTCACCGTCTGACGGTTCACAACAGCTGGCTCGCGCTGAGTTGCGTCGTGTTGTGAGTTAATTGACAGCAGGAATGCTTACCGTAAAACGGTCCGCCGTCCCAATTGAAATAAAAATTAAAATTGAAGTTGAAATTGAAATATAAATAAAAATATAAATAAAAATATAAATTTTAAATAAAAATTAAATTAAAAATAAAAATTAACCAATGTCTATTTTTAGCTACCACCAACAACAATGGACCCACAATTGGGGGTATGAAAAAGACTACTATAGTATGCTTACAAATAAAGCACATTAACGCATAATCGCAAACAATCACAGCCATGTGTGAAACATATTATGCTTACAAATAAAGCACATCAACGCATAGTGAAGCACACCAAGCCATGAACAATCGTTAAACTGGTGGCTATTATTAGCACGGAGTTTTACTGTGACGGTCGGCAGCTCGTTAGCTGAATAGCTGCCATACCGTATGGCTCTAAAAGTTTTTACTGTAACCGCGGGCAGCTCCTTGTAGAAACGAACCGACCCAGTCAGGAGTTTGTGTGTAGTGGACTGAAGACTTTATTTCGAAGACGGAAGAACTGTTAACGCAGGATGCGGTAGTCTCCGTAAAACTGAATATATAAACGGAAAAAAAGATACAATTACATTCGCAAAAACACGAAGTGTGATAAGTCAAATAAGGACCAATTAACAACACCTAGTTGATAATTACAGAACACATACAACACGACAAAAACAGTATAATTACTAACCTCCTTGGGCCTTTCTAAACAATAAATTCACGCAGTAACAAAAAGGTGACTAATACAAATGGCTGTCCGTCAACTGCACCCGGGTCTTCCGCGCATGGACAAGATCATACATTACGAATGTTACAATCGCCAGACGCCGACACCCGCCCATCCAACGTTCCGCAGTCCAAAGCCCAGAAAGTCAACACCATTTACACTATTTACAATATATATATATATATATATATATATATATATATATATATATATATATATATATATATATATATATATAATATAATATAAAAAATAATGCTTAGTAATATAACAACATTGTTTCTACGTAACTATTTATTAACTAAATTAAATTTACTTTCAAAACAGACTCCGCTCCCATGCCAACATCCACAGAGCTGTGATTGACCCAGAATGCTTTGTTCTTCACATCGAATTTACTCAGCTGTTCTGGTGTAATCTCAAGATATTCTTTTTTTGATGAATCGCTTGAGAACGCTCTGAATGTACATTGTAATAAATACATTTAATACTGAAGTAATTCTAAAGTTCGCAATGCAGTAATACTGTTTTAGACTACAACCAAGCAAAACAGTCCTCCCACATACATTTGTATGTGGATCATAATAAAATGGTAGGCATCTGCAAATGTATTTCCTTGGGAATTATATTATTATATATACACATTATAATATATATATATATATATATTGTGTGTACACCCCTGGGTATGTATGTATGCATGTAAAGTACACACACACATATATATATATATATATATAATATATATATATATATATATATAGGCCCTATACAGGGCCTACATGTCAGTAGTATTATATTTACCTTAATCAACTTTGTAAGGTCATTGACAAAGAGTGGCAACATCTAGGCATCTGTTTGGTATTTTGTCACGAAAGGTCCTTGACAAAGCCATGAAGAAATGGAGTTTCGCAAGGATCAAGGGGTCCTGCTAGGCTGCAGCTACAGTGTCGAATGATGCAGTTTGAGGATTGCGAAGCTTCTTTGATGTCACCGCGGTCACATATTTTCCAATGTGGAGCCAGCTCTCACTTGTTCTTTCAGCAACTGGCAAGTTTTCAACCCATCAGTGGCCACATAATGGGGCTGGGAATACTGAGGACTTTGTAAGAGTAATGTAATGCTCTCTTCTGGCTGGAACGTTGTGGAACAGGTAGTGAAGGGCGTGGAGCAGCTTCTGGCTGGAACGTTGTGGAACAGGTAGTGAAGGGCGTGGAGCAGCTTCTGGCTGGAACGTTGTGGAACAGGGAGTGAAGGGCGTGGAGCAGCTTCTGGCTGGAACGTTGTGGAACAGGTAGTGAAAGGCGTGGAGCAGCTTCTGGCTGGAACGTTGTGGAACAGGTAGTGAAGGGCGTGGAGCAGCTTCTGGCTGGAACGTTGTGGAACAGGTAGTGAAAGGCGTGGAGCAGCTTATGGCTGGAACGTTGTGGAACAAGTAGTGAAGGGCGTGGAGCAGCTTCTGGCTGGAACGTTGTGGAACAGGTAGTGAAGGGCGTGGAGCAGCTTCTCCACTGCCCATATGGTAAAACGGCTCTTGAATACGGTCCACAACTACCGACCACTATGAGCTGCAGGCCATCGTATTGCGTTTCATGTTCCTTCTGTAGATTCTCCATGAATTTCCAATTCACACCCCGTCCATGGACACTGACAACATCTTGTTGCACACTCCTATTAGCAAAACCAGAGCATCAGCAATGCAGGGCTCATCAGGATCAGACACAAATTTTTTTAATAAAAAAAGAGACTTGTGTGTAACAACATCATGCAATCAGAATGAAAATCGGACAGAAAATTGTAAATATGTGATACACCTCGTCTAAAATATATAGAAATTGTTTTAAAGTTTTAAGCAGTAACTGTTCAAAGTGACTCTATATAACCTATAAAGATCTTAAACACAGAAAAATACTTTTTTTTAAATTCTTTCTTTTTATGCAAAAAAATAAAAAATATGTGAAGAACTTTGCAGACAGTTTACATTGGATCAAACAAGTGTAGCAGCGTGTGTAACAAAACTGCCAAAAATAACATGTTGATATTATTTTTGTATAGTAAGCCTGCACAGTGTTGTGCACAAAATATAGGTTTAATAGACATACCTTAAAATGTGCAAGGAGGTCATCTGCTGTTGAATGGCCCAAACACTGTGAACCCAGGTACCTTGACTGGACATGCGTGCCATTCTCGTCCATCACACAGTAGCGGATGTGAATATCTAGCTGTTTTTTTTTTTTTAGTATTGAGGCTTTCGTCGAACATCGGTACATATATGCCACTGCCCACTTAGGCAATCAACTGTTTCTTGATGAATGGAGCTAGGCCGAATATTGTCGGATAGGTTGTCTTATTTTCGCCACATGAAAAGGCCTGGGGGGGGGCGATATAAATATGTATATACACACGCACGCACGCACGCACGCACGCACGCACGCACGCACACACACACACATAATATCGTTATTATACGCGGGCGCGTGAGTGTGTGCGTGTATGTTAGTTATTGGCATAGTTTCTGTGAAAAAGTAGCTCAATTAATTAATACATAATTATTATCATCAGTGTGGTTTGCAGGTAATGAAAGGTTAGAATTTCTACTTAATGTAAAAACCAAAATAAGTCTTACGAATAGCCAATTATTGTGTTCCCGTGTGCGTGTTCGCGTGCGTGTGCGCGCGTGCATGTGTGCGCGCGCGTGCAAGTACACTAATACGTTCTTTTGATAAGAAAATGAATACAAATTATTATTCTATTAATGAAATACATCAGATATGTATTAATAATAATATTAATACATTTTTGGACAAAAACACAGGTAATTCTTTACTTGTTAAGTATAATGAATAAATGACATTTAGACGAAATATGAATATGGGATGGGAAATATGGCGGTAGAAAAAGACAAAGTTGTTAAAGGTTTGGTTGCATTCTAAAATAATATTAATATCTTAGTGTTTTACTTATCAATACCACCATATATGCGTAGTAGCAGTATCTTTTGGGAAAGTGTTGGTTGGCTGTGAAAAGAGCCGTTGTTTTCTTCTTGGCTCTTAAAAGAGCCGTTGTTTTTGTTCTCTGTTCGTGGGGTACAGCTGGGCGACGTGGTTCACGATGTGGGCAAATGCTGCATCCCCATAGCGCCTTCGCCAAATAAACTCTTGGAGGTAGGTGTCAAGCAGCGGCCCATTCGTCCTCGTTCCCAACATCCTCTTGAACTTCCGTTTCACCTGCGTCCACGCGCCCTCAATTATGTTCGTGTGGAGTGGCATCGTTGGGGTCCACGTAGTGCTGGCTGTGGTTTATGGTTTTATGCTTGTACCCAAGTTGCTGTAAGGTGCCGTATGTACGCCACTCGTCGGTTATGATGGTCGTACCAGGCAGCACCCACTGCTGGATAATAGGAATCAGCGTCGCGGCATCCCTCTGAACCGGGACAAGGAAAATCGCCCCACGATCGGCTCTGTCGACGCCGCCAAACACCCATACCCCGTCGATGCGACGTCCGCCGTTGAATTTTCGTTTTCCGAATTTGCTCTCGTCGATTTCTACCGTGTGGCCGACACCGCCGTGTGGCCGACACCGCCGTGTGGCCGACACCGCCGTGTGGCCGACACCGCTGTGTGGCCGACACCGCCGTGTGGCCGACACCGCCGATGCGTACCGGGTTGATCTGAATGTGTTGTGCACAGACGTCGCGTATGAAGTTGCTCCAGTCTACTAGCTTTTTTCTGAAGCTATCCCGACTATTCGGACTGGATGGTGGGATACCCAACGCTGTCCATGCTCCACCAATACATAAATTGTACAAGATCTTGCAGCGAGACATGGCTTTTCGCGAAGAAGCTACCATGCCGTATGGAAAGGCGTTTTCGGCATGCCTGGTTGGGGCAGCGCCATGCGAAGCCATCGGCCAACACAGCTGTCACCTCCCCAGGGTCCGTACACCATGACATAAACCAAATTCAAGGCTAAGGAAAGAAAACTTCAAGGCCATTTAACGTTCAAAATTTAATACTGCAAACTGCACTCTGGAAACGGACAATGTACAGTTCAACATCTGTCATCAGTTACAGTAATCACTGCAGGTCTTTCAGTGCTTGCGATTTGTTTGTCGCACTCTTTCGCATGGCATTGGATTTTGCCAGGAGTATCAAGTCTCCTGTCAACTCAGCACTGGTTGCCAGTTCATCAGCTGACTTCAGCAGTGCTGCTATGCGCGACAAGGCATTCCTCCTTCAGGTTCTCAACAACCAGGTGATTGTTGATTGAGAAACCACGCTCGACAGTGGCTTGCCCATGAGAGAACATGAGCAGTTTCTTTGTCACCATCCACAGCTTCTCATGCTGTGTGCATTTGAGGTAGACTGCAAGGAATGTATCCAGTCTCTCGATGTCTGGGTTGAAATCCTTGAATGTGGTGGAGTTGGCAGGAACCACCTCATTCACAAAGGATCTGAACTGCTGCTGGATAGCATCGCAGTCGTCCTTCCTGCCAGCCATCAACCGAGGGTCAAGACACGTCAAGTTTCTCGTCATGGTATATGTGATTGGGCATTTCTCTAGGAGTTTCTTTGTGGCACAGACAAGCCCTTTCTTGCACTCCATTCTAAATGTCATTATCTCTCTTTCACTGAGCTTCTTCTTGACAGATGTGACAGATGTCAACTCCTTCAGGTTCTTCGCTGCGCAGAATCCAGCAAAGTACCAGCAACGTACGGGATGCCACTCGCGCATTCTCTACCCATCGGTGCACACAGAACTTCATGGGAAACACTGTTGTTCCCGTAATTGCGATGAAGTCTTCTCGCCTGGCGGGTGTTTCGTGGAAAATCCGGTGCAGTGCCCAGAGAAATGACTTCAGATCCCATCCAGTTGCTCCGAAACCAGCTCTGAATGCATTGTGGATCACAACTGCCGTGAGCGGTCATCGTACACCTCAGCCATCAGTTTTGGTAGAAGGACCAATTCACATTTGGCCCATCCATGGACAGCTGGATCATGTTCGATAGGTTCATTGTACCACACTTCTCAACAAACACATCACCCATGTTTGCAGCTGTTGTATGGCCAAGAAAGGCACTGGTGAAGTATCGGGTGTGCACTGCGTTTTTACCATCATCAAAGAACCTGATGTGTATGTCCATCTGTCTGTTTGAGTGAAGCGGTTGAAGCTCTCATCAAAGAGGATGACAAAACTGTCAAGCAACCGCACCTGGTCCTTCAGTTGCTGGGTGAAATATGGAGCATGGCAGATGATGTAGGCGCTCTTCTTCTCGCCACAGCTCAACGACTGCGATGGCGCTATATGGGATCATAAGCTCAAACAGTCTGTCTGTTTCCATGCAGCTAACGTATGAGTAGTGAGACACACGACTTTCATTGCCCACAGCACTTCTGCACGCCAGTGATCGTCGGTTGTCACGTGGCTTGCGATGGATGCGGTGTTCACCGATGACTGAAGACGCGCAGGTGTTACAGGTATTGACGTGGTTGCACTTCCAGAAGGTGTAGGTTCTACAACACAGTACAAACACTAGACAAATTTCATTGAATATAATATTGTACACAGTATATATATATATATATATATGATTATCAATTATATATATATATGCGCTTGTAGCCAAGTGGCCGTCCTCATAGTCGACCTCGTCGCGATGACCAATCTTCTCAAATTTACATTTGTATGTGCCATCTCAAAGATGAAGTAGGAGTCAGAAACATCGCCTTATATGAAGTAGGAGTCAGAAACATCGCCTTATATGAAGTAGGAGTCAGAAACATCGCCTTATATGAAGTAGGAGTCAGAAACATCGCCTTATATACCAATAAGCTCAGGGGAACGAAAGACAACCTTCTCAACAACAAAGCAGATCCAATATTGGGATCCTTTTATGTATCGCCTTAGCAACAACTACAGGTAATGTGTTCCATTTGCCTGCGTCTAACGAATATGCAACATAGGCAAATATATGCAACTTTCACAGAGAAATCTATGGGACCTAATGAAAGAGTGGTACATTTCTTGCTGTCGCCACTACTTCCCAGAAACGACTTGTATGAAAGTTGTTCGTTCTCTCACCGGCCCACCTCCGAACCATGGCTACATAATGCAGTTTTTTGGGGGGAAGAACGGCTTAAAACAATAAAATTAATCTTCGAATTAAGCTCGTCATAATTGCACGGCAGTTACGACTTACCGTGTTCGCCGCCAATCGATGTATCACAAGAAGTTTTCTTTTACATACAACGTGGCGGGGAAATTGTGCATACTTTGTTCCAAAGCTACACTTTTAAAAAAACTAGCTGGAAATGAAGAATGCATGTTCTTAGTTGAGTTTGTCACATTAACTAATTACGGGAATAACTTTCCCAGCTTAGCAAAATGCTCATGGCTTGGCTATTCGTAACTTATTTTGGTTTTTACCATTAACTAAAAATTCTAACCTTTCATTACCTGCAAACCGTACTGATGATAATATGTATTAATTGAGCGCACGCGTGCAGTAACGATATATATGGTTACTGCACGGGTGCATTAACTATTATATTCGGGTGCGCAAACACGCGCTCACAGAGTCCCTGTGTAAAGCTTTATCTTTATACAGGGACTCTACGCACACAGTAACGATAGCGCCACTGTACGGAATTTCTGTGAAGCTTGTTTATGTAGCGACGCCTCGACACAATATCGATTTTACTGGTAATCGCCGCCGGTGGCTGTAGGTGGTCGTTTTCATGGTTATGTCAGAAAGTAAAAGATCGCCTAGACCTAGATGTCTGGCCACTGTCTGTAATGTCCACATCATTTCGGCTTTCAATATCTCTGACGAACTGAAGGCCGAACGCATGTCGGTCTTTGAAACTGCCGAATTTGCTGCCGCAACAGTTGTAACAACATTGGCATTCGCCGACACGTAATTGGTTATTGAATTCACATTCTTTTTCCCACGTCTCCATTTTTTTTGTTTCACCCTCTGCATTTGTGATTCTAGGGCTCTTACACCCATTGTTCCAAGTTGGAACAACCGTTAGCAAACACTATAATACTTGCTGGAATGATCCACTGTGAGCCACTTACAGTATCTTTTAGTCTGTCAGCCAAGATCTATTAAACGTACATGTCCCCATTGTTTGGTAAATTGGGTCGTTTATCGTGGACCATTACACAAATCCAATAGCCGCCATGGAGTTCTAATAATAAATCTGGAGGACTAACGCGCCACCTCTCAGCATTAGCCGTAGTGAAGCCACCGGGTTTGCCTTAGCGGCCATATTGGGGGGGGGGGGGGCATTATTTTGACAACAAACAAAGCAGCGTGAAACGAATGCGTAAGTCATTTCCACTTCGGTTTTCAGGATAAAAATTCAGTGACATTGGCAGATCTAGGTGGCCACGACCATATATATATATGCACAGCATGTATGTATGAAGTGAGGTGTATTTGTGTAGATCATATACATAACAGTTATTTTTTGTATATATGTTTCATTTATCTTTTCCTTTTCTGCTTATTCACTGGTGAGCAAACAAGACCAGTTTGCTGTATTTCTTCCTGATCCGCTCTTCCTTCAGATCATCACTCAACATTCTGACGACATGATGGAAGCGTATCTTGCTGTAACATTCTGAGATACAGCGGATCAAAGCAAATACATGGTTGCTGTCCACTTCACAGTCAAACATGTGTTCATCAAGGGAAGCAAATGTGGATTGCCCAACCTCGGATAGTACATAACTGGAAATTACAGTTCTGACTCCACTTTCACGGGGCATACGGGACATTTTTCCATTGTTTACAGCCGACAGCCTCTTGACACAACGTTAAGTTTCCTCACATACCGAATGACACTGTGTGAGGGAACTATGAGGCCACCCCTGTTCTTGGTTTTGATAAGGCTGTACACATGTGGACTGTGGCCCTTCATCGTTGTTGATTCTGAGTGCATCAAGACATTCCATGCGCTTCAGTGTCCGTCTCACCATTCTCACCACATAGCCGGCGATGTACCCAACACATGACTCTTTGAACATGGAGAGCTGCTCAAAGTTTAGTATATCCGCGTAATCGTGGTCGTCTTTGGCCGGTAATCGCAGCTCCAGGTCGTACCGCTTTGCCACCAACATGTCGTGACTGTCATCAGAGACTATCATCAGGCTGCATCCAGAATTCTTGTTGCGTCCTTTGCCGAGCAGTTACCTCTTGTGGACTTGATGTCATGCCGCATCAAGAGACGTTTATATGCAAAACATTATTATTAGCAAAAAAGCGGATAGTTTGAATTGCCGATACGCCATTTTGCGCGAAGCCCAGCGACTAATGATAACATGACTGTGTTGATTCTGCGTACTCCTTAATTCATCCAACGTAGTGACGTCGAAACATTGATAAATAATAATTATTGTTTCAAGTGAATGCACGCATACCGGCGTGTTAGTATAGTGTGGTTCTGGTAACTTAATCTTAGAAGCATTGATAATTGGCCGTGGTTAGTGCACCAACAGTCGGTTAAATAACGCACTACTAGTGCGCCGACTGTCGGTTAAATAACGTACTACAAGTGCGCCGACAGTCGGTCTGAGCCTGACGTACGCGCTAAACCGGCCGTGTCGTTACTGGGGCTAATGTATTTCCAAGTACCAAGAGCCAGATTGACCATATCCTCACCAATGGTAAATGGAGAAGCTCACTGCAAGATGCACCAACCATGGAAGAGGTGAAAGCAGCGATCAAGGAAATGAAGAATGGTAAGGCAGCAGGAGTGGATGGAGTGACAGCAGAAATGCTGAAGGCAGAAGAAAAAACAGAGACACCACGGTTACTAACAGAGATTTTAAGAAATATTTGGGAAAGTGAAGAGACACAAGACACATGGAAGACTGGACTGATACTTATCAGATTGTAACAACTGGAGAGGCATCACCTTGCTGTCTCTCACCCGGCATATCCGGCAAGAACAGGCGGGCTTCCGACCAGGACGATCTTGTTCGGATCACATCTTCACATTGAGACAGATCCTAGAGCAAAGCAGAGTGGAACGCACCATTATATGCCAATTTTGTATCCACGGAGAAGGCATTCGACAGCATCCATCTCGATCGATTCTCTGTGGAGGATACTGCGCTACAATGGAGTTCCTCAGAAACTTGTGAATATAATGAAGATGATGTACAGAAATGTTTCATCACAAGTGATCTGCAACAATGAATTGACTAATTCCTTTGAAGTCACCACCGGGGTAAAACCCTGTCAAGTATACTCTCCCCCTTTCTCTTCCTCCTTGGAATTGATTGGGTCATGAATAGTGTAATAAATGGAAAAAGTAGAGGGATACGATGGACCCTTACTAACGTTCTGGAAGACTTGGATTTTGCGGATGATATAGCGCTGCTCTCACACCGACATCTGTATATGCAAGCTAAGATCGACGACATGACAAGAAAAGCAAGAGAGATTGGACTGAAGATCAGCACCAAGAAAACGAAACACTTGAGGATGAATAGCAGAACAGAAGCAGCCATCATGCTAAATGGAGAAGAAATCGAGGATATAGAAGACTTTACGTACCTGGGCTCCAAAATGACAACCAGCGGAGATACAGAAAAAGAAATAAGAACAAGGATTTCAAAGGATAGCCAAGGATTTGCAACACTTAGAAGCACATGGAGATCAAGGAACGTCAACACAAAACCAAGATCAGGCTGTTTAAGAGCAACGTTTTGAGCACCCTGGAAGAATCCTGGAAGATGACCAAAACCATCAGTCACAAACTAGAAGTTTTCCAGAACAGATGCCTACGCAGAATCCTCAACATATTTAGGCCAAACACCATCTCGAACGCTGAGCTACACAGGAGGACAACTACCAAACTCATAACCCAAGAAGTACAGATGCGCAGGTGGAGATGGATCGGACATGTGCTCCGAATGCCACCTACAACACTACCCAGAGTTGCCCTCAGATGGACACCTGATGGCCACAGAAAGAGAGGCGATGGAACAGATATTTTCTTGGGGATGTGCGACAGACAAACCACGGTGGCGAGCTCTGGTGGCGGCCTTATGCGCAAACCCGCGCGAAGAGGATTAAGTAAGTGTTAATGCACAAGCCACATAATGTCTACTCTGCAAGACCAAAATATGTCATTCAGTGAGAGCCATACAGTTAATTAGCCTCATGGTAATATATATATATATACTATATAATACGCACACGCACACACACACACACCTTTTGACCATCATATTATGATATGATAGGAATTAACTGACCATTCATTAAAACTAATCAGATTTACACAAGAAATGGATCCTATACAACCGAGTCATGATCAGTACATCATTTGTGGTTTACTAGTGTTAATACACAAGTCACATAATGTCTGTTCTGCAAGACCAAAAATATGTCATTCAGTTGGAGTCATACAGTTAATTAATGTTATAGTTAAAGCATGGTTGGGAGACACAGGCCGTGACAGCATCCTCTCCTCCTTCCTGCTGGGCACCAGGTCTATGAATGCCACGCATCCAACCCACCGTTTCTTCTTTGGTAATCGGTCTGCCCCGTTTCCTCATGCGAGGTTGCAGTTTAATTGATGCCATATCACAAGGCGGTGGTGTGACACTCTGGGTCTCTGGCGCGACACTCTGGGTCTCTGTCGCGACTCTCTGAGTCTATGGCGGTGGTGCGAGTGCGACTCGCCGGGTCTCTAGCGGTGGTGCGAGTGCGACTCTCCGGGTCTCTGGCACGACTCTCCGGGTCTCTGGCGGTGGTGCGAGTGCGACTCTCCGGGTCTCTGGCACGACTCTCCGGGTCTCTGGCGCGACACTCTGGGTCTCTAGCGCGACACTCTGGGTCTCTAGCGCGACACTCTGGGACTCCTATGACTGTAGCCAGCTATGAAGTTCCTTCATCTTGTCATTGTTGTCTGTGCCACATGCCTCTGACACCACTCCAGCTAGACGCATCCAAATGTGTCTGGCTGCACGAAACTTCTCATGAGTGGTCTGTGGTACTCGCCGTGGGCCTACATGAAATATACGAATCATTGCATTAAAAGTTGGTAGAGCGAACCTACCTAGAATGTCATGAAATTTGATTGAACATTAACATCATTTAAATAATTTTTAAATATTTGTAGCCTACGATCTCACTGCGCTTCTAGTATAATTTAGTTCAAACACGATGTATATAATATTAGCACAGAATATCATCTTTACAAATACATCTTTCGCATACTGTATGTATGCAGTTGCATATATATATAGTATATATATGGCAGCGGCTATTGATACATGACTGTCTACATTGAGTAATTTTATTGTACCGGTAGTAATGTTTGGCACTATTTCTTTGCAAATTGACTGATAAGGATAACTGCAATTGACTCAAGTCGAACATTTTGTAAGCATACTTGGCCAATTTTTCTACAAATGTTTCTAAATGTTGGCGACAGAGCAGTGGCTATTGAAGTGTAAACGACTTGTATGATATAATAAAATGGTATGCCACTGGATTATCACTGTCATTCACCTGGAAGAGAACGTTGAATCTATTGAGGCGTGCGAGTGCATAGCTGAGGAACTGGTAGCTCAGCTTCACAGACACATTAGTATAGGCCACCATGCAGCGCTTGGCTCGCCCCGGTCTCTCCGACTCTTTCACACTGGCGAAGTAGCTCTGGAGGGCTGGCCACTGTGATAAAATTCTCTTCACAGACTTCTCCAGTGACAGCCACCGCGTAGATACATGCTTCACAATGACCTCGACGGGCGTCTCGGTGAAGCTCTGGAACTCCTTGTAGTCCTCTTTTCTAACCGAACTGTAACATCAGCATTCATATTATTTTCCGCTGAGAAAGAATGTAAAACATTTGAATGAAAATCAGCGTCTTGGTGAGGCACAGTAACTCCTTTTTTTTCAAACAAAACTTTAACATTAGAATGTACTGTACAATATTTCCATCAATTAATCTATCAATGGTTTTATTTCGGACATATGATTGACTGTAGCCTATGTCTACATGGTCCATAAAGTACAAATCAAAATATGAATAGAACAAGGATAACTGCATAAAAAAGTTCCATAATAGTACTAATGAGCGTAGACTACAGGTCTGGTGTTCAGCACCATCTAAATCAGCACCACTCTAATTTAATCATTAATATAACGAGCCTTTTGTCAAACCAGAAGTACATGTCGACGAGGAGATCCTCTACCGGTTCGTGGAGACACTTGACCATTGCCCCTGTACACAGGTTTGCGATGTGTGACACACAACCGAGATCGAACACCTGATTGTCGGTCCTCTCTCGAACCCGTGAGTTGTATTTCCCAAGCATGACGTTCGCATTGTCCGACGAATATCCCTTCACGTTGTTCCAGGGAATGCCGAATTTTCTGTAGGCCAAAAAAATTATTAAAAAGTAACACTGGAATGAACATCAGGAAATATAATTACCTAAAAGGTTATTGTAAATAATAATAGCGACAATCCATCGTAGGCTACTTCCGCAGGATTCTTTATTATTCATAACTTATTAGCAGTGTAGGCTACATATTTTCAGTTGTCACTTAGTTCTAATTTATTTTTTGTTTTTATTCTTTTACTTATTCATGTAGGCCTACATATAATTTTATATATTTATTGTATCGTACTCTGGGCATAGTCTCACCAATCATATATCGAAAATTCATGTGCAACGTCCATTATGGCTGATGTTGAAGATTGAAGGGCATTGGGAGTGATTTTTTGTATGAGATAAAATAATTATAATGGGTAGAGTAGCCTACTTACTGCATGGATTCATCGACCGCGGCAAATAGATTTGCACCAGTAGCTTTGTTGCAGATGGGCATGTCCAGAAACCTATTCTGAACGAGACCGCTCACAGGATTCACCATGCGGAGTAGAATAGCACAACCTTTATTATTGTTTCGCTTGTTAGACTCATCTAACATCAAAGTCACAGGCCCCTCATTCGCGTATTGGACTGTCTTCTTGATCTCGTCTGGGGCCAATGCTTCCGTCACCACCGCTGCGGTCTTCGTCCGACGGCAAGCGAATTTGCTGGCGATGGAGCTGTCCGTAAACATGATAGGGACCAATTCACAGAAACTATCCGACACCGCAAAGATACACTTGCACCACAAGGCTTCAGCCTTCGCTACCTTGTCGTCAAGTGTAGCATTTGCCCTCGGCGGACAGCGCATATCTGAAAGCCTTACTTGCCTGCCAGCTTTTTCGCGTCCGCAACTGCATTGCGCTTCACGTCGCTTCGCCCGCCGTGCCCAATGCCACTGCACTCATATTTCATTTCACGATACCCGGGAATTCCGCGGACCATTCTGAATTGAATTTGTTGCGGTAACGCGCTTTCTTCCGAGAGGTAGACATTTTGTTTCACAATCGGTGTCGCAAGAATGATCACCCGCGAAATATTGAAAAATTTGGCCAATCAGAATCGTCGATGTAATTGAACGCAACAAAATATATGGCAGAAGTTATTTCAGAGGTGTCTCCGGCTTTTAGCCGCTGACCCGCTGAACTCTATCTGACCCTGTAACGAAGTAGGCCTATCTGGTGACCACGAATGTCGCGTAGAAGCGCGGTTCGGCGATTTATAAAGCGCGAAAATTTTTTTCACAAAAAATATAAATTTGGCGGTAGATTTCAGAACCAAAGCGGTAGATCGGTAGATAATCCTAAAATTAACGAAAAAGCGGTAGATATACCGCCAAAGCGGTAGAGTTGGCACAACTGCATATGATCTCTAATGTATACCATAACTGTAACGGGCCGAAACAGGCTCGTTAGGTTATAAGACAATGGCAATCTTTATGCAAAAAAATCTTTATTAAATGCTCAAGAAAAGTACCGAACACAAACGCAACCCGACCAAGTCCCCGGCTCTCTATTGGGCCGGTTGCATCTCCCTAAAAGCAGACATCCATTGCGCCATTAGGGTGAAAGATATCGCATATCCAGTCTTACAAACAGACACTAGTATGATCGTGTAACATGAACATTTAATGTAGAACAACACGATAACACAACCAACCACAATCATACCCGGAGAGCGAGAGCGTCCTTGACCCGGGGAACCGGGGTCACCAACAAACAGCCATAGAGGTAAATCGTAGTTGATCTTCTATTGGCGTTGAGATCCCGGATGGGACATATCACACACGATACAAATAGCAAAGTCCCTTTCACGTGTGTGTAATTAAAAGTAACTAGACGTACCCGTAGTGTGACAATACACGCAACGGCTCGGTATCAGTACTATCGGCATTATTCGATAATCCCCGTAACGGCGCTCCATACACTGGGCTAAGCTGTGACCTGGTCTGATTTGCATCAATTACTCAATGATCCGTCAATAACAATGTCGGTAACATGTTTACATAATACACGTCAGTGATAAAGTACATTTACTAATAGGCTAATTACACAAACTCAGATAGCTACATTTCTGTCATTACCATATAAGGCATATCTGGCTTACGTGACACGAGCGGTTAATAAGGAACGCGGTGGAATTACTCACATTAACGAACATTTAGGTCGAAATATAATATAAATATATGACCAGTACATGCACAACATCAATTGTAACATCGTCGTTTGGTACATACCCTGGATCATTCCCGTGATGTCACAAATTAGTTTAGTAAAAAACACTTGCTAAACAGGACTTCGTGGCTAGCATTCTTTTGCTCGCGCCGCCAAAGACAGAACGGTGTCACAGTGAAATTATGCGCCACGTAAAAGAAAGACTCCGTAGTACCCCGGTGTGATGCCTTGTGGCGAATAGATATTAGTGATCGTCAATAAAGAGTACAGAAAACGAACCTTTATTCATTGGCATTACAATGTGTTCTCCCGCATCCATTCTCCGTCTCGCTTCCCGGGTTACACCGGTATGTATCAAAATAAGATAATTACTAATATGACATTAGGACATTACATCTCCTTCCTTGTAGATATTAAACAGCAATTAGTGTTTAAATAACACCCTTGTGTATTTGCATCGATGTTTATGTAGTGCAACAACTTACAAGCATCTTCAGCAATGAATAAACGAGTATAAAGCACAGTACCGTATGGATAGATAATAAACTGTAGCGTTGTCAAATGCTCGAGAAATGTTACCGGTTCAGTTCTCCTACAGTCCGCTAGGGGCACACTCCACTAGTGTTCAATGTCCATCATAATTATAAAGAATTACTGGGTTTCATTCATACAGGTTAATAGTAAAAGAAAGTTCAACTATAATTGATATGAATCATAACATGTTAATGTTCTTTGTAATGGCAAATGGCAAACTACAAATCAAGCACGTCAGGTGCTTTTCTAACACGCGTAGATCTGCGAAGAATTGGCAGATCTGGACTCGGAGTCAACTGCACAGGTGAGTTGTCGTTCTTTGTTGTTGAGTCATCGTTCGCCACGAGATCGTCTCTCGGCTTCGGTTCACTGCATTCATCAAGCAATGGATCTTCATCTGCGCCAACTTCTGTTTCGTCACGACCGTGGAGTCTCTTGAAGAAAGACGAGTTGCGGGTCCTTGATCAGTCTTTGCAGAGATCATGCTGCCTTTCCGTGTTACGATTGTCATCGTACTCGACTCGTAGGGAGTGTGACTTTTTGACGCAGTGAATGGTCTCTTCACTAAGACAGACTCACCAATGCTGAGATCACACGGCTTGTGGTAATTCTTTCGGTCTGCATGATACTTCATCTTCCATTTCTGGTCAGTGTCTCTCTTGCGAACTATCTCAGCAACTGGATCAGCGCTTGCACATTGCGGTAGTTTATTGCGAACGGCACACTTCAAGAACAGTGCTGATGGTGCAACTCCAGTCGTCGCATGTTGACTGGTACGATAGTTGTGTAAGAATGCTTGCATTTCTTTTCTCCAGTTGTTGCCATCTGATTTTGCAGCTTTCACACACTTCTTTAACGTCTTTACTAATCTCTCAACTGCTCCATTAGCTCTGGGCCATAGCGGTGTCACTTTGCTATGCTTGAACCCAGGCACGTTTGCGAACTTGGCAAAGTCTTGTCCGTTGAATGGAGGTCCATTGTCCGACTTTAAGACATCCAGTGTTCCGAACATGGCGAAGATTTTGTAAATTTTCTGACCCAAGAGAATGCTATATCGAAGGAAGTCACACCACTCTACTTTGCAAGTCGACCACTGACTCCTACAGTAATACTGCACATGCAGCTTCGGATGTCACTGGTTCAATAAATGGAAAACGAGAATAGTCATCGATCAATATGAGAAGCGTTTCTCCATCGACATGTGCAAAGTCCACGCTCATCTCCTCACATGGCTGGTCCGGTAGTCTTGACATTTGTAATGGTTCGCGACTCGTTACAGGTGTAGCTATTTGACAAGCTAAGCATGATTTCATCTTTGCTTCGACCAATTTGTCCATGCTGGGGAACCATACTTTCTGTCGCATCAGCGCTTTCGTCTTTACTATGCCTAGATGGCCCTCGTGCGCGATTTCAACAGTTCTGTTGTGTAGAGTTGCAGGTACGATGATTCGATATGATTTCAGCAACACAGTGTCTGTATAGGTCAGCTCGTTCTTGACATTTTCGTATCTAGACAGCTCAGCGAGAGATACATTTGATGGTGGTTGGTGCCATCTGCCAGACATGATGCATGCCATGACTGCTTGTAGCACACGGTCTTGAGAAGTAGCAAGTTCAATTTCTTTCATTGCCTTTGATACTGCATTACGCGCGATGTATGCCACGTAATGTTCAGTTTCAGCGGTCTCGTCGTATTCATCCACGGTTGCAACGTCAACAGGATGTTTCGACGCGTAGTCTGCTGGGTTGGATTTTCCAGGTTGATATGTGACTGTGAAGTTGTAGCGTAGCAGGTCCATGAGCCATCGTTCAATTCTCGCGGTCGGTTTTGATGATGGGTTGTTGAACAAGGTCACTAACGGTTTGTGATATGTCACAACCTTGAACTCTTTTCCATATGCGTACAGATGAAACCGCTTGATAACCCAGCTGATTGCTAACGCTTGTTGATTTGTGGATATCTCGATTCTGTAGGAGTCAGTGGTCCACTTGCAAAGTAGAGTGGTGTGACTTCCTTCGATATAGCATTCTCTTAGGTCAGAACTGCCCCTAGACCGATAGGGCTAGCGTCTACGAAAATCGTTGTCGGTTTATCAGAGTCAAAGTAAGCCAGCGTCGTTTTGGTAGACAGCACTGCTTTGAGTCTTTCAAAAGATTGTTGTTCAACTTTACCCCATTCCCAGGGTACTCCATCGCACGTGAGCTTTCTCAATGGACGCGTGATGAATCCTGAGCAAAATGCAGCAGAGCTGAGTAAGCTTCAAACTTCACTCACATTGTTTAGAGCGTTTACATTTCTCAGTGCCTCGACCTTCTTGGGATCTGGTGACACTCCTTCTCCACTGAAGACATGCCCAAACAATAGCATACTCGGGACACGGATCAAGCATTTCGGAACGTTCACCGTCAGCTGGTTTTCTTTCAACCGCTTTAAGACTTTGATCAGTCTGTCATCATGTTGCTCCTCATCTATGCCGCCGATGTAGATATCATCACTGATGTTACGAACGCCTGGAATTCCTCTGATTGCATCACCAACATTTCTCTGGAATATCTCGGCTGCGCATGACAAACCAAAGTTCAGCCGTTTGTAACGATATAGACCGACATGAGTTGAGAATGTGGTCAGATGTCTCGAATCGGGATGGAGCGGAAGCTGATGATAACCCTGGTTAAGGTCAATCTTGCTGAAAACCTTACATCCATTCAGGTCAGCGATGATGTCATCAGTCGTCGGTATGATGTGACGCTCGCGAATTATCGCTATTCAGAGATCTCATGTCAACACATATGCGGATCTCGTTGGCATTACGCGGTTTAGGAACGACCACAATTGGTGAGACCCATGGGGTCGGACCTTCTGCCCGCTCGATGATGTCATCTTTCTGGAGTTGGTCCAGCTTCTCCTCAACTTGTTTCCTGACATGAAACGGTATGCGTCGGTTTGGTTGGGCAACTGGTTTTATGGATTCGTTGATGTGAATCTTCACAGGTTCACCCTTGTATTCGCCCATTTCAGTAGTGACTTCAGAAAACGTGTGCAAGAGTTCTGGTATTGTTGTTCCTTCGACAGTGTTTGCAACTTGGATTAGTTTCAGCCTTTGCGACATTTTCCAACTGAGAAGAGAAGCTTCATAAGCGCCAGATTCCTCAGATTGCGACTCTGCGCCTTCGGTAGTGACTGCTCTGGCTCGTTGCTTCGGACGTCGATAGCTTTTCTTTTGAGCCGGTTTTTCATTGGAGACTGATCTGCTTCTGCACATTTTTGCAAAGTGGTTGAGCTTGTCACAGGTCAGACAACGTCTTCCTTTCGCTGGACACTGTCCTTTGTGCGGGTACGATCCACCACACAAACCACATTGGGAGCTACGTTTAGCTTCAGATACCAGTTTTGGATAATGTGATTTGGTGTGAACGCGGTATTGAACAGCATTTGATTGCTCTTTTTCAATTACCTGACTCTCGATCAACAAGTTTGCTCTTGTAAGGAGATGAAGTCAGCACTGCGGCTGATTCGGCAACACTTGACCTTGGGCGCGGACGGGAAAGTTTTGTCCTTGGCAACAGTTCCTCTATGAGGTCACTGACTAACTGGTGCATCAGTGGCAAGACTGTTGATGATCTGGCGGTCAGCGGCAAGGCTGTCAGTGATCCAGCGGTTGGTGGCAAGGTTGTCAATGATTCAGCAGTTGGCGGCAAGGCTGTTGATGATCCAGCAGTCGGTGGCAAGGCTGTCGATGATTCAGTGGCAAGGCGTTCTCATCAGTAACCGCAGAGGCAACGTAGTCCTCATCTTTGAAGATGTCTGCGTCATATGGCCAAAGTCGACACATCCGAAAGTCAGCCATTGCTTTGTCTGGTGTGGTGGAGCGCAGGAAGGCCTTTCTGAATACCGCTGCCATGTTGTAAGCAGGGATTGGCACCATCCAGCTGTCTGCCGCTGCGTTGTATGCACTCTTCAGAGACTTGAAGTACGACCTGTCCAATGGCTGCATCTTGTGTGTGCTGTGTTGTTGCAGTGTGATTAAGGTAATCCCACGGCTTCTCGCACTAAACACAACCATCATAACAACAACGACCAGTACTAAGCAGGATGGCCCTACATGGTCTCCTGTGGCTGACTCGTCATCTTCGAGTAACACATCAGTTGAAATGTTTCGGCACAATAGAAGACAACTTGAACTAACAACAGCATGTACATCTGGAGTGGAACTGAACGGAACTGCACGAGTTGTAAAAACAGTCCCAGATAGTACACTCAAAACAGCCATGCAGTTTTTTCAATCCCCTCATCATTCCACAGACTTACAGTTTTTCTTAAATTTTTCCTGTTTTCAGCAGTTATTTATGGACAGGAAGGAGGTGGACAGTGTTATGATCAGACATACCGAACAGTGGGTTAGACTCGGATTTGTAAGCGTTCTTCGCGTTGCAGTAGCTGAAATCAATGATCTTGCTGTTACGCGTCGTGCAGGTTACATACTGCTTGTAGATAGGAACAGATGTTTTCAAAGTCACCAAGAATCAGCTTCGGAGCACTAGGTGACACACTGTCAAGTTCTTGCATGTGTTGGCAAATAATGTCTGCAACTCTGGCATAGTTTGCGCTGGGATGCACATACACAAGTGCAACAAATATCTAACCGAACTCGCGCGGCATGTTGTAAGGCTGACAGGAGATAGATAAGAATTCAATATCAGGAGTACAGATATTGTGCCTCACAGCATCATTCATTCATATAAATACACAATCCGCCTCCCATCCGCTTCCCGGATGCTTCGTTTCTGTCTGCCCTGATTGGTCCAACAAAAATGTCAACATGCATGTGCGTATCCGTGTCTGTTTACGAGTCGTCGGCATCGCGGACCGTGGCCGCATGCACCGGCATCTTCGAACGTGATGTCGTCCGTTCCATTGTTGGAGATGCCGCACTTCTTGTAGCTGTATTCAATCATGGCAGATGGAATCGCACCCCACGCCTTCACGAGCCATTGTACAAGAATCTCCTTGGCCGTCGCACAACGGCGGCCACCGGGAGCTCCATGAATCATCCAGTGCTCCCACAAGTGTCGCATCTGCTGCTTGAATGGGCGATACAACAGACTGTTTTATAATCCCCTCAAAAGTTGAGTGGAGTCAGCAATGCACAATCCCAGAAACAACAAATAAATAAATAAACAATGTCCAAGCTTGTTGAATGAGGAACCGAGCGTATTTTTGTATCGCTGGGCGGCGCTTCGCCCACTCCGGTTATACTAATTACCCATAGTCCTTAGCTCTTCGTTGGAGAAGAAGGGGGCTGTGTTTATGAACTTTAGTTACCAATATAATGCCGGGAACCGGCTGCCGCGTCCCACAGTGTAATGGTAAAGGGGGTCATCAGTTCCCGAAGGATCCTACTGAAAGAGAAAAGTAGATAATCACTATATGGAGGGACAAATGGCAGCCGACAAACACGAGCTTGGTTTGCCGATGCCATTTTGTGGAATGCGACTACAAACAAGAGACAACTAAACTGAAAAAATTTTTAAGACTAAAGGAACCGAAAAAATATCAAGGCCACCATAGCTGTTGTTGAGCATGGGGTCTTACATTAATTTACCTGGAAGATCAAAGTAGGTTACCCAATAGGTCTAGGTTAAACATTGAGTAAAACCAAAATAACAACATTTTACAACATGAGTTTACTTTCATATCTAAGGATGGCAGTACTTATTTACTCTGAAGAAATATTATTGACCAATAATGTCCTTTACAAACATGAAAAAAAAATGTGTTGGCCACCACTGCAACATGCAGTCAATTAACATTTCCAAGTTTTGTTGTGGGCAAGTGATCATTGCATGTTCTTGTCCATCTTTCCTAAGTGTCACAGGTCCTTATTAAAATGTTTCTTCAATAAATCGGTTTGAAAACATTTTCAAAAAAATCATCCAAACATTGTAACATGATTTGAATAAACGAGTTATCCACTGGGATCAGGCACACCTTTGTGTCTTTAAATGTATGAACCACAAAGTGACACATGTTTCTCTCTGTTACCCACATATGGGCCTGCACTTGTGCATAATAATCATGCTTTGAATCGAGTTTAAGTTCAGTACCATGTTGCTACAGGTAAGGCACAGTCTGCGGTGTGACAAGCATATTTCTTGCCTGTATGGACACTTTACCTCCACCACTGTGTCGTCACCCACCAGTCCATCTGGTGAAGAACCTAAATATGGCTTGTCTGCTGATACAACAATACCACATTTAGTTACTTTGACATGAAACATATTTTCATATGTGGAGATAGCCTCTGGCTCTAGCTGATTCCCATGACTTGTTTGTTTGCTGACAAAGTCTTTTCCATCAATCATATCCTTTCCAAGGTTTTCTTTTGCCTCCTGAGATACACATTTCATGCTGCATCCAAACTTTGAAGATTGCATTCTGTTTCTCCTCTCCTCCTTCCATTCTGTTTCTCCTCTCCTCCTTCCATTCTGTTTCTCCTCTCCTCCTTACATTCTGTTTCTCCTCTCCTCCTTACATTCTGTTTCTCCTCTCCTCCTTACATTCTGTTTCTCCTCTCCTTCCATTCTGCACTTTTGCCCTGCCCTTCTGCTCTTTTCTCTATTTCATCTGCCTTCTCCATGGATATTGTGGTGATGTTTGTCTTGTCCAGGAATATGCTTGACAGTGGCTTGGCTAAGTAATGGTGGTCATGTTCAACTGCATACATGTTGGCTGGCCTCAGTGTCTGTAACAGTGGCATTTTATCGCCAGTACTGGCAGCACAGTTCAGTGCTAGATTCTTTACATAATCTGGATAGGAGGCAAGCTTGCGATACTTTTGTGGGCGCGGATCAAAATTGAGCGTCAGTGTCTCCTTCGTAAGTTTGAGTTTGCTAGCCTTGACCGGTGATCCAGTGTGAGGTCGACGTGGCCGGTGGAAAGATTGCAGGACATCAGTGCAACATAGTTCTAGTTTTGGCTGTTTACCTCCAGTTAAATCAATGATCGCAAGCAGGACTGCCTGGATATGCTTACAGTGAGAATTAGGTCCCATTCCAGCTGCACACTCGCACTCTGTCACCAACACTTCACCATTGACGTCAACGCTAGCATAGCAATGATAACAAAGAGTGCGACGCATCTCCGCCCAACACTGAGCCATGTAGAATGTGGTGTCGTCATCATGTGCCCATCGAAGGAAGCGTAGAAATCTGCAACAAAATGGATGGCTTCAATAGATCTCATACACCAATGTGTGCGTGGGTGCGTGCGTATTGTGGTGGTATATTATATTTTTGGGATGAAGTGGTAGTTGTTGTTGGTATGTAGCTTAGTTGATACGGTTAAAATTCATAATTTCATGGCCTGTTAATGTCTTCAAGATAGTCAAGTGTTAATGCAAACCATTTTGCAACTGCCTAACGTACCTTGAATAATACAATCTGTGACCAGAAGAGAGGGAAGCATCAGACAGTTCTAGCAGGGTTCGTACAGTAATATATAAATAAAATTCCAGCATATTCCAGGATGGATGGAACTAAATTTCCAGGACATTTCTGGAGCGGTATATCACACAGTCACAGCGATCAATGTGCATTCAAGTATTGATTTCCATGTCTGATTTGTTGGAATCAACTGTACACCATTTTTGCTCTCAATGTGGTTATGCCAACATGCAACAGCACAAGTTTCAACCAGACACTCGTAAACATGATCGTGAAACCATCAAGGCAAAGTAAATATCAATGAGCACATTTGCACTCAGCAGACTATTCTTTCACTACTTTTGCAGGTCCTCGCGAAGTTTCGCAATCTCCTTTGCCAAAGAGGCAAGTTCCTTGACCTTGGCAGACCGGCGGTACGCATTAGACTTCATGACGAGTGTCATGTCATTCTTCGCATCGGCTTGCTCTGACAGAGTGTCAGCGTCTTTGTTCATGGACACCATGGCACTCTGAAAGATTTTCTGCCTCTTTTCCAGGGCAGTGATGTCATCCGACATTGCCTTTAGCAGCCTTCGCTTTGTCTGCGCGTTGCCGCTCAAGGTACTCCGTGTACTTTCGACGGCTGCTGCCGATAGAAGTGGTTTGTCGACAATGAGCACATCCAAACCACCAACGTGCAATAAGTGATCATGGATGGTCCTCTGTGCGATGAAGGACCGCTTCTTCAGGTTCTCTGACGGTTGATAGAAAATCCTTTCTCCATGGATGCCTGGCCGTGTGAGAGGATCAGCAGTGTTCTCATTACATCCCACAACTTGGCAAAGCTGCCACTCCGTGCAACATGCTGGTGCAGAAACTCATCGAGACGCTGTTTATGGAAGTCAAAGTCCTTGAAGGCAGGTGAATTCGGCCGAACAACACTGTCGAGACATTCGTTGTACTGCCGAATCAGCTCGTCACAGTTGCGCCCTTGCAGGTGTTGCTGCTTTACCAAATAGTCCACAACCAGTTTGAACTGGATGGCTGCTTGGGTAGTGCTGGTGGCAATGCTTACAGGATACAGGCAAGCTAACCTGCGAGCAAATGCGTACCCGATTGGCGTCTTCTCTATGATTTTGCTGATGACAGCACATGCAAACGCAGCCAGTTCATTGCAAAAACGAAGCAATGCGCCCTCGCTGATCTCCTTCTTTCGCAGCAGTTCCTTCGTGGATGCACCTGCAAGGTAGCCGACGTCAAATTTCCTCGCAATTATTACTACTTTTTGGTATGAACCACATAAAACAAATGTCAAGAGAAAAAAATGAAAAATTACACCAACAACAGAACGTGGCGCCACCTAACCAGAATGATCAGGTCACACCCTCCACTCCTTATGCTTATCCACTACTGTGAAGGAGCTAAACACAATTGTTCACTTTTCCCTCACAGACCGTGGCAGGTTCAGTGGGTTAGAGTGCAACCCAGCAGTGGCACGCTGAGTCCGGCGGAGGGGTTGCTCTGCCGTCTGCTCATCTGACGAGGACTCAGGTGTCACTGCGCGCATTGGCGGTCTCTGAAGTCTGCGTGGTGGTCTACCTTGCTGGACCACTGGCATGGAGCACATCCAGGGCGTATTTGACGAAGCACTCGACCCATCCGAGTCAACGTCTGGTGCACTAGTTGGTGCACACGGCAACTTGCGTGGTCTCAGGCCCTCAGTCGGCTGAGTGCACTGCCGAATCTCCGCTCGATTAACGGTGCGTTGTTCGCCGAACCCATCAGCTGACTCCACAACGTAGACGTGGTTGGTGCCTTGCCGTGATACCACCCGGTATACCTTGCCGTCCCAGGCATCCTGAATCTTGTTGCGTCCCTTAATAGCATGATTCCGTAGGTAGACGCGTTCTCCGGCCGAGAGCGGAAGGTCTTTCGTATGACGATCGTACGTCATCTTGCATGCATCAGCAGCACGGTCCATCTGCGCACGGGCGAGTTCGTAGGCATGGCGCAACCGCTCTTGATGATGCTGCACCCAGTTGTCATCGACAGCAGGTGTATCGCCACCACCCAGGAGAAGATCGACTGGCATCCGGCTGTCACGCCCAAACATCAAGTAATGGGGGGAGTATCCAGTACTGGCGTGTGGCGTGGTGTTGTACGCATGTACAACTTCTGGCAGGAAGTCTGCCCATCGTCTCTTCTTGGTTGGTGGCAGCGTCCGCAGCAGATCATGGAGTGTCCGGTTGAACCGCTCCACTTGCCCGTTTCCGGCGGGATGATTTGTATGTGACTTCTGGATGCCATACAACTGACACAACGAGCGGATGACGGCCGACTCAAAGTTCCGCCCCAGGTCACTGTGAAGACACAGTGGGATCCCATACGACAGGAACCATTTTTGCACCAGTACTCGTGCCACAGATTGGTTGGGTCTTTCTGTTGCAGCTCACTCATCTGTGATGGTGGAATGCTGGGTAGTATCCCACTCAACGGGAGGGCACTACCAGTCATGTTGACTTGCGTTACGACAGGCTGCTGTATACACTGCACGGCTGACTCCACCAAGTTCACACGCAATGTTGCTGGGAGTGCTGTTGATCGAGTGACTTCTTCGAAACAACTGCTGACATCATTATCGTCCATCGGCACAGTCTGGCGTGTCATCCGTGACAGGGCATCAGCATTGGCATTATGACGAGCTGCACGATACCGAATGTCAAAATCAAATGGAGCCAGTGCAGACCCCATCTTTGCTCCAAGGCAGGGAGCTTTGTCTTCTTCATCAAGTACGTCAACGGGTTGTTGTCTGTGTAGATAGTGAATTTGCTGCCTAGGAGGTAGTCACAAAATTTCTCTGTCACGGCCCACTTTAGTGCCAACAGCTCCAACTTCTTGGATGAGTAGTTGGCAGCATTGCGTTCAGCTCCACGCAGCCCTCGACTGGCATAGGCAATGATCCGCAGTCTTCCCTCTTGCATTTGGCTCGACACTGCACCCAATCCTCGGTTGCATGCACCCGTCTCCACAATAAACGGCTGGGCGTAGTCTGCATAGCCGAGTACTGGGGCAGTAGTGAGGGTGTGTTTCAAGGTGCTGAAGGCATTGTCACAATCCTTCGTCCACCGATCTCCGAGTTTCACGTGGGCACTCTTCCTAGGCTTGCCTTTCACATCCTGACACATTGATGTCACCAGTTGGTGTAGAGGGCTGGCAATCTGTGTGAAGCGCGACCCGTATCGACGGTAGTAGGATGCAAAGCCAAGGAATGAGCGAAGCTCCTTGAGTGTCGAGGGGGTAGGCCAGTTCGTTACATCAGTGATCTTGTTCGGATCTGTTGCAATGCCTTCTGCCGACACGCGATGGCCCAGGTAGTTTACTTCGTCTCGGAAGAAAGAACACTTCTTTAAGTCCAACTTGAGACCATATTCGGCCAGTTTCGTGAACACAACATCGAGTCGGCGTATGTGCTCGGAAATGTGTTTGGCAAAGATGATAATGTCATCCAAGTAATTTGGTGTACAATTCATTGCGAAATGCTGTCTGCATCAGGCGTTGGAATGTCGCAGGCGCATTACACAAGCCAAACGGCATACATGCAAACTCATACAGTCCAAACGGTGTTGTGAATGCTGTCTTGTGCTGGTCGTCTGGGTGCATGCGTACCTTGACGGTTTTCGCATTCAATGCACGGTAGTCACAGCACAGTCGAAGCGCTCCAGAGCGCTTTCGCACTAGCACGATAACACTGGCGTGATCACTCTGACTTTCAACAATACAGCCATTTCTAAGTAGCTTCTGCAATTGTTCTTTCACCTCTTCAAGCTGGGTCGGTGGTATTCGCCGGTAGGACATCACAACAGGAGTGTCATCTGTTGTACGAATGCGGTGCTGTACAACATCAGTGCATCCTAAGTCATCATCAGATTTGGCGAACACATTGGCATGGCGACTGAAGAGTTCCGTGACCTGTCGCAGCTCATCACTCGTGCCGGGAAAGTTGGACAGATCAACTGGTGGCACTCGGGGTGTGTCCATCTTGTCCGGTGAATTGGTGTCAAGCAGCGACTGGTTGCTCACAACAATCTCACTGTTATTCACCTCGACTTGCAAGTCTCTAGTGCCCAAGACTTGTACGGGTCGTAACATGCCAAGTCGGGTCCGTGGTTTCAGCCACATGTCACTCTGGGTGGTGTTGACAACATCCACAGGGAAGGTCCTAGCACTGATGACAGCTGACATAATCAGTGGATTGCCAGGGTCCAGTGTCAACGGTTCAAGAATTGCCGTCACGCCGTCTTTCCCTCCAAGTGCGTGTACATAGCTCGTTGAGTGGGCAGGTACACAGACCGGCTGTGAGCCAGCAACACGAGCAAACTTCACTGTTTCTCTAGTGGCTTGTCCCTTCGTCCCCAAATCCCTCAGACAGGAAGTCACTTGGGGTACTGCAGACAGTACATTAGTGCCAATGAGCCCCGGCACTTGACGACCATTGGGACAGTCTCGGACCACCAGCACAGCTCGGTTGCACACCGTAGTGCCAGCCAACACAATGTCTGTCTCAAAATAGCCGAGATATGGCAATTCCAGACCATCAGCAGCTCGAATTGTCAGCCAGTTCCGTACTGTCGTGAGTTTGTGGCCACGAGGCTGCAGGTGGGTCAGGTAGAACGACTCGTTTACGAGTGTCACCTGGCTTCCAGTGTCCACCAAACACTCTAGGTTGACACCCGCCATTGTCACCGTGATGATTGGTGAATCGCCAATCAAATGTTCTAGCCCATCTATGGGCCGTCCCCGTTCTTGGGCCACTTGATTCACATCCGCCCCCAGGCCCTGACGGGGGTGGACTCGGTCAGTTTAAATGAGCTGAACGCTGGTATGCTCGACAATCGCGCCGGATATGTCCACGTTTGTGGCAGTGGAAGCACTCCACTCCACGTCCGGCTTCACTGGAACGACCCAACAGCCTTGGTCCGGGGCCACTTGCCATGGCCGACAGAATCTGCTGCTGCTGACTCAGCACCTCGGTGATTGCGTGCTGTTGGGCAGCTAGTCCCTCAGAGAACAGCTTTCTCTGGGCAGCCAACTCATCCCAGACTTTGGCCAATGCATCAGGGGGCGTTGCGTCACGCTGGGCCACGTACGCCCTGGTCTTCCTGGGAGCCACGTCTTCCACCTCATCAGCCCACTTCAGGGCCATTTTCTGGATCGCCAGAAATGTGCTGGCTGGCTCGCGCTCGACCAGACGTTTCAATTCCCATCGGAGATGCACGTCGCGCACATTCTCAATCAGCTGTTCGCGCAACATCCGGTCGCGGTCGTCGGCTATTCCTGGTGATGTCCTCTGCAGGCGGTCCACCAGCTCGACCAGGCCATGCGAGAAGTCCAATATTGTTTCTGAATTCTGTTGCAGTCGTTCGTAGAACGCTCGCAGTAGATGTGATGTGGAGCTTTTCTCGCTAAACACCTCCTCCAGGGCAGAGAAGATCTGTTCTGCGTCACCCCGAACTTCGTCAGGCTGACACTGCATCCCCATCCGGGCTGCTCCCTCCAGATAGCTGATCGCGAAATTTGCTGCAGCACGTCCTGTCAGACCCTGCACAATGATGCAGGCCCTCGCCTCCTCCAGCCAATCCACCAGGGACACGTCGCCGGCCCCACTGAAGTGACGCAGCTTGCGTTCACGCTGAATCACAACGCTGGTCGCAGGTTGTCCAGCCCGATTCCTCATTCGCTGTAACTCTTGCTGCATTGCCGCCAGTTCGTCCTGGAGATCCTCCATCCTGCCTTTCCCAGTTGTTGTTTAATAAAAATTAAAAGCAGACAAGAAACAAAAAAACCTTTGTTTGGCCCATCCCGCTTCTGACACCAAAATGTAAGCCCTGGTTACTATTACAAATTAGGTTGTAATAGTTGTAATATAAACAAAGTTATTTCTTTTAAGCGTAAGGGAAAAGACGAAAGGATTTAGGAGTAACAAAATTTAATAATAATCACGTAAGAACAACTACAAATTCACATCAGTCCCAATAATGACTCTACTCCTCTACTTTACACCAAACAATAACTAAAAACCCTCAAACAACAACCGGTACTAAGCAAGATGGCCCTGATCTGTTAGGTGAGCCATAACCTCTCCCTTGATAGTGCAATATGGACGTAGCAAATTGAAGAATGGCACCGTAAATTTCAATTGCAGCCGAAACACACTTCGGGGCTGACAGTCCGAGTACAGAGGTTCTCCCGCGCCACGATTTCAATCTCGCGCTCCTCGCAATTATTACTACTTTTTGGTATAAACCACATAAAACAAATGTCATAATCATAAGACGAAATATATATCAAAATAAATGGTAATCACTTGGTAATCACAAGGAAAAAAAATGAAAAATTACACCAACAATAGAACGTGGCGCCACCTAGTGCCACCTAACCAGAATAATCAGGTCACATATAGGCACTTGTCTAGAACCTAATTTTCTCGTTTATGCAGATTTTACGAAAACCGAGCACAATGTTTAGTTACATGATTAATACATACGTTATGCTATCATTTTTAGATATATTATGTGTTCAATTCGTTCATCTTTTGCTTTGATCGATTTTAGAAGGTCGTTTATTTTCTTTTCATTTGTCATGTTACTCTGTTTAGGTTCATCATCTTTCTCTGTGGCATGTTGGCTGATGGGCGATACTGAGGGCGATATGTCAGTGCCGACTTTCTGCCAAGGTCGCAATCATCGGCTCGACTGTGTTGCTACGCTCCATCGCACACATAGTACAGTTCTTGACAAGCTCCTCAAGCTGTCTGCTGAGTCTGGGCCACCAGACCAATGACTGGGCCCACGAGCGACACTTGACCACACCTTGATGGCCCTTGTGTAACCTGTCTAACACAGTCAACCGCATCGACGCCAGTATGACGAGCCGTACCCCTATTAGTAGCAGACCGTGCTGAATTGTCAGTTCACTCTGGACTTGCCAATACGGTCGCAAAGACGATAGCAATGATGGATGGCTTGGCCAACCCTCTAGACAATATCGCATCACCTGGCGACACACATGTCATCTTGGTGCTAAGAAGTGATACCAGAGGTCGGTGGTCGGTCTCGCCATGGAACTGCATTCCGTAGGGGTAGTCTCACGAGCCCACGTAGTCGCCAAAGCCTCCTTCTTAATCTGTGAGTAGCACTGTTCCCTTGGCGTCATCGCCCTCGATGCGTACGCCACAGGTCACATCGCACCATCATCACTCTGTAGTAGCACCGCCCCCAGACCAAATGATGACGCATCTGCGGATACGGTCGTCGTTCTGTGCGGGTCATACAGAGCCATCACTGGAGTGCTGCTCAGGTCTGTCTTCATGGAATCAAACACTCACTGCTGCCTCTCACCCCATGTCCACAGATACTCTTTCATAAGTCGTTCTGTGCGGGTCGTACAGAGCCATCACTGGAGTGCTGCTCAGGTCTGTCTTCATGGAATCAAACACTCACTGCTGCCTCTCACCCCATGTCCACAGATACTCTTTCATAAGTCGTTCTGTGCGGGTCATACAGAGCCATCACTGGAGTGCTGCTCAGGTCTGTCTTCATGGAATCAAACACTCACTGCTGCCTCTCACCCCATGTCCACAGATACTCTTTCATAAGTCGTTCTGTGCGGGTCGTACAGAGCCATCACTGGAGTGCTGCTCAGGTCTGTCTTCATGGAATCAAACACTCACTGCTGCCTCTCACCCCATGTCCACAGATACTCTTTCATAAGAAGATCGCGTAGTGGCTGTTTTGTAGTCGACAAGTTGGCAGAAAATTTGCCTAGCTGGTTAGACATACCCAGAAACGTCGCTCACGTTGCTGGGCTGCTCCATCTCTGTGATAGCTCACATCTCTGTGATAGCTCACATCTCTGTGATGACTCGCACCTCTGCAGGATCCGCCATGACCCCGTCAGCTGACACAATGTGACCAACATACGAGATACTCGACTTGGCAAAGTCACACTTATCAAAGTTCAAAGTCATACTGTTGTCCTCAAGATGACGGAAGACAGCCCTCACCCTCGTGTCATGCACTTCTACTGAACTGCTGAAGACGATGACATCGTCCGTCAAACAGAGAACACCAGGTAAATCATCGAGAATGCCACTCATACGGTTCTGGTAGTGCTCGGGAGCCGAAGTAATTCCAAAAGGCAGCCTCTTGAAATAATACCTTCCAAAAGTAATGTAATGAATGTTGTAAATTTTTGCGAAGATTGGATCTGCCAGAAGCCAGAGTTTGCATCCAACTTAGTGAAGACCTTCGTGCCCTCCAGCCTACCGAGTGTCGATGGAAGGCAAGTCATGTTTCTCTGGCCTTGCACTCTCGTTCAACTAAGTTAGGTCGGCACAAATGCGAACTTTGTGTGTCTCCCTCTGCCCCTCAACGTCCAAAGAAGGGACAGCCTTCGGTTTCGCTACCACAACCATGCCAGCACACCAGTCCGTCGGGCTTTCGACCCTGCGGATGACGTCAAGATCTTCCATTCGCTGAAGTTCCTTCCTGACGACCCCGAGCAATGTTATCGAGACTCGTCTAGGTGTAGTCAACGCGAACGGCTTTGCTTCAGACTGTAGCTTGATCTCGTACTCACCCTTCATCTTCCCTAAGCCACCAAATAGCTTTGGGTTATCGCATCTGTAGACGTCTGCTGCATCAACTGAGTCAACAACCACACGTCTGACAAGGTCAAGAGACTCGCAAACTCTCCGACTGAGCAGAGACCTCTTCTGGCCACTGACGACGTACACGTCTTCATGAATGACGACACCATTTCGTGACAGGCTGCCACCGAACTTGCCCATCGTTTGTAGGACGCTGTCGTTCGCACTTACAAGTGTTCTAATCGACACGTCGAGTCGCGGACTACCTGCATTCTTGTAGTTGTTGACATATATCACAGTAATGTCGACCCCAGTGTCCAACTTGAAGCAAACGTTCCTGCGAAGGTGAGTGTCCATTGCCTCCAAATCAATGGTGGACATCAACGGTTGGTCATCGCCCTTCGTAATTTCGCCGAGAAAAGCGAGCTCTGACTTGGCATGCTTAGTGACTGTGTCTACAGATCTCGCTGACCTGCATACAGCCCCAAAATGTCCGACTTTCTTGCACTTGAAGCATGTTGCCTCACGCGCTGGGCACACTGACTTCTGATGAGCCGGAGATTTCCCACAACAGTCACACTTTCGAGTTGAAGTTGACTGAGGCTGAGCTTTCGTCTTCTGTTTCGACTGGCCGGGTTTGTACGACTTCTTTGTTCGTACAAAGTAAACATTGCCGCCTGTCTTCGCCGCAAAGTTGTTCCTCAACAAGGCCTGCTCTTTCTTAGCAGCCTCGTTCTGACGTGCCATGTCGATTGCCTTCTTCAATGTCAAGGTCGAGTTCATCTGTAGTTTCAACGACAACGCCGCATCAGTGATGCCAACGACAATGTGATCCCGGATCATCTCATTGTTGAGCGCGCCATACTCGCAATGCTCCGCCAGGCAGAACAACGCAGTGATGAAACTATCAACCATCTCGCCCTCCTCTTGGGAACGTCGGTTGATCTTACCCAGTCGAACCACGAAGTGCTCATCAAACTTGCTTTTGATGACCGCATATGCATTCCGTTCCCCATCTGTCAAGCCGAAGCCTGCCATAATATCGTCCGCCTCGTCACCCATCACGTAGATAAGTGTGTTAACTTGAACTGCATTGGCTTTCTCATCCAAGGCTGATGCTGAACGAAAGCGCTCAAACCGTCGAATCCACTTTGGCCATTCATCAGGTTTGGAGAAGCAGAAAGCATCGGGCTGGCCGATTTGGAATGTTTGGGCCATAACTGGGTCAAACAAGCAAAAATCACATACCTCGCAGCAGATGTATGCAAAATTACTTATGCATCAACATCACCATATTCGTCTTAATATCTGACACCATGTGGTGTTACTACTGACTTAGAATAACACGTAAAAAGACACGAATACTAAATAAAGAAAGAAGACATGTGTAGCTAGAAAATAGCTGTATTCACCAAACTAGCAACAGCCTCTTCATTACCCCTAGGCCACACATATGCATGTAGTCAAGTGGAAATACAGATATCATATCCACTGCAAGATTGCAAAATGGGGAAACACCATTATGATGTTGTTCCTGTGACTAAACTCTGAATGTTTGATCTGTTCTTAATGTCAAATTATCTGTTTCTTGGTATGTTACCTTCTTCAGCCACACACCTTTCTGTGTACATCGTTCACACCCGTAGTACCCAGAATACTGTTTGACTGCTTGTGTCATTGCTCTGGCAGGAGCATCACACATGATGCATCGAAGCCTCACTTCGATATTTCTGTTGTTGTACTGCATTCCATGTTGTAAAAGTTCACCTAAATCTTAAATGGTATCATGAAGAAATTCCAAGCTGGTTGGTTTACTGTCACCAAAAGTCAGGGCAACTGGAAAAACTGTCATTGGTTTCAAATGAATTGCACACAGAATAGGCCACGCTGATTTTTAGTGCTTTTAAAAATTGGTAGGCCATCAATATTAAGAGAAATTTCAATGCTGTTAATATCGCTCACTACATCTGTTGGGTATCTGCAAAGAAACTTTGTTATTTCCTCATGTAAAGGAAAATATATATAATCCATGCCTGACTTTCTTACTATCATTACATTTTGGGGAGTCTGTAGTAATGTTCTTGCTGTTGCAGGGAGTTCACCATGGCCATTTCTTTTCAGAATTTTAAGAAGATCATCAAGAGCAGTATGATTAATCAAATTACGGTTTGCCCAGCATGCAATATCCTCTTTGAGAGAAGCATCATTTTCGTTCTCTTCGTCTTCATCTTCTGATTCAATTATATTGTCATTACACTCATTAATGATGTCCCAAACATCCTCATCTGTATCACTAGCCTCATCAGTACTGTGGCTGCTATCCTCGTCTGCACAACAAGGTTCAGCAGTTGCAGGCTGTGGGTCTCCACCTTCACTATGGAAATCATTAATTCCTGATTGTTCACTGTCACTAGTGTCACTGCTCACGGTATTGTTTCTGTCAGTGGTAAGTCTCCTCCTCACAACTTTCCATATCCTTGTGTATGCCAGTCTCTTGTTAGTATCTGCCATGCTGCTGAAATTATGAGACCATGCATCACTATTGGACCATGCACTGTTGTCTGTTAGCATTCTTGTCTTACATAAACATAGCATGCACTGTTGTCTATAGCCATTCCTGTCTTACATAAACATAGCATGCACTTTGTCTTTCAGGAGACCAATTAAGTGATGCATAATGCATTATTGACGGAGCAATTTTCCAGCATTTGACAGATTTCCATCAATTAATAGATCGCCATCAATTGACAGTTGCACCGTCAACCACATGAACTCTCGTCTTGATGACAGTGGAGTGAAACTTCATCTTAGTCACGAAAACACCAAGCACTGGGAGTGGTGCATGTGATCCATAAGGACAAACCTTCGTTGTAGATTGTAGGAACAACATGCTGCTGGATCTTTGGATGTTGAACGTGATATCCATTATGTTCACTGACGCACCGGAATCTACAGTCATTTTGATAGACTGTCCTTCCATCGTACACCAGTATTGCCACTGTCAGAGACCGAGTACACCTCTAAAGGCAGTAGATGCTGGAGGCTGCTGCCTGTTGCCATGATATTCCATCCTTATTGCCAATATAACATAGTCTTAGGTGGGGTTTTTGTGTGGTTCTTACAAAACAAATACAGAATCATGGCTGTCAGAACGAGAGAGTAATTTTTGCATGTCCCAAAACACGAACTAGGTATTGGTAATTGCAATGTCAACATAAAGCACGAACTAGGTATTCGCAACTATACCACAGGACATAGCTGCTTATACTTCTTGTTTCAAGGCTGGCAACTAAGTAAGTGTTCATCAGATTTTCTGGCAGGATTTGATGAATACAGGGGTTCCATCAGTTTGTTGATGATCGATTGACTTGCGGTGTCAACAGTTTTCCTCATGATGTCTTTGTCATTTGAAGCAAAGTGACAACAGCTCCTCTGACCTGGTTGTTGACTACCATTCGAACTTCCACATCCAAATGGGCGTCAGTTTCGCCATCGCCGGTAGCCAAATTCTGGTTGTCATGCCGTTGTTGTGTGCTGTTTGCCTTTTTCCGATTTCCACCAGCCATGATCAGAATGTAAACTCACTTTTCGTAAACATGATACTGGAATTGTTGCGAGAAACCAGCCTGAGTAATTACCGTAGGGTACTCGATTATTGCTCGGGGTCAGTAAATGTCCACAAAGATCGTACTGTTATTAAAAACTTGTTTCAAAGTTTTTACACTCATTCACCACTGGCTTATGAAGTTGAGTGTGCAAAACATACCATCCTAACGTTGACATTTCTTATTTTTATAGTATTTTCTCGGTACTTGAATTTTCTGTTGGTAAAAATAGCCTTGAAGGCCCTAGACCTATGTTCAACAAGTGACAACCATCTTGACCTACTTAAGTTCTAGGTCGCAATTGTTGGTGCAGCTAACACCACAAACACCTCTGACTGTTGCAGTGTGGTTGTCATTTCATGATCTTGAATACACAAAGATTTAGAAGGAAAAGTGTGAGATGTTTACTTACACTGTCAATAAATGAATATTCCCTCTTCTCCCAACACTGCACATGGGTTCCTTCCTTTTATCCTGCTCAGCTGTTTGGGGACCCCAAGAAAGGGGAAACTCCTGTTTCTATTTTTAAAGATACAGTAGATGGTCCAGTTCTCTCCCCAACCCACTCAATGTTATATCATCCATCATATATCATTTAAGCAATGGAAGTGAAGTTTCCAAAATATGACGTCACCTTGGGTGGAAGCGCCCAGACTACCATTCTAATAAACTGCATAGTTCAATCTAGTCTAGGTACTTTCTGCATAGGTAATCTATGTGGATCTAGTAAATCTTCATTTTATTTTGATATCGACATCTATAAAATAATAATACTTTTTCATTACTTTTAGAAATGACAACAAAGAGAAATATCCCTCCACTGAGGGAGTTGAACCCGCCGGCCACATGTACGATTCTGTACAACCCTGCACAAGTTACACCAGGTATGTAGTGGGGACAATACTGTACAACACTGTACAAGTTACACCGGGTGTGTAGTGGGTACACTACTGTGCAACCCTGCACAAGTTACACCGGGTATGTAGTGGGTGCAATACTGTACAACCCTGCACATGTTACACCAGGTATGTAGTGGGTACAATACTCTACAACCCTGCACATGTTACACCAAGTGTGTTGTGGGTACAGTACTGCACAACAATGCACAACTTACACTGAGTATGTAGTGTGTACAGTACTGTACAACCATGCACAAGTTACACCAGGCATGTAGTGGATACAATACTGTACAACCCTGCACAGATTACACCAAGTGTGTTGTGGGTACAATACTGTACAACCCTGCACAAGTTACACCGGGTATGTTGTGGGTACACTACTGTGCAACCCTGCACAAGTTACACCGGGTGTGTAGTGGGTACACTACTGTGCAACCCTGCACAAGTTACACCGGGTATGTAGTGGGTACAATACTGTACAACCCTGCACAAGTTACACCAGGATGTAGTGGGTACAGTACTGTACAACACTATACAAGTTACACCGGGTGTGTAGTGGGTACAATACTGTACAACCCTGCACAAGTTACACCGGGTATGTAGTGGGTACAATACTGTACAACCCTGCACAAGTTACACCAGGATGTAGTGGGTACAGTACTGTACAACACTATACAAGTTACACCGGGTGTGTAGTGGGTACAATACTGTACAACCCTGCACAAGTTACACCAGGTATGTAGTGGGTACAATACTGTACAACCCTGCACAAGTTACACCAGGATGTAGTGGGTACAGTACTGTACAACACTATACAAGTTACACCGGGTGTGTAGTGGGTACAATACTGTACAACCCTGCACAAGTTACACCGGGTATGTAGTGGGGACAATACCGTACAACCCCAGACATGTTAAGTCTCCCGGAATGGCTGGGAAACTCCCCGAAATATGTCATATCGCGGTCTCCTGCACAAATCTCCCGGATTTTTAATGAAACCAAAAATATTTTTGTGTGGCCTCAGTTAACAAAAGATCGCCAATCCCTCAATTTACTCAACAACAGCAAGGGTTATTTCAGCTAAGTTCTGTGCAGACTAAACACTATCCTTGTGGCCATTTTGCCACACAAAGAAGTACACAGGTAAAGTCCTCATATCTGAGTAACACAGGTAAAGTCCTCATATCTGGGTAACACAGGTAAAGTCCTCATATCTGAGTACCAGCATTTAAGGCAAAACCTCGTGTACCAATCTGGACAGGGAAAAGCATCAAAAACCTTTGTGTACTACCTCCCTGCCATTAGTGTTTCACAATAAATCTACACATATACACAACGTGACGTATTAGAAAAAACTAGGTGAAGTAATCTTAAGGGGGTGGGTGGTATTTCAAATTGGAGTAAAATTTGTGTTGTTGTTTGCTGGGTGAGCACAGAAAAACAACTGGCCTACTCTCCCACTGACCCTTGCAGTTTTTCCGCCTAAAACCATCTCACTTTTGACCAAACACTGGTCTGACAATGGGCGCGTGAATCTATTGGTAACTGCAAACCCGATCAGCGCCTCTTAGCGATCAACAGTCTAAAATACGGCCTGCTTGGCTAATACGAGAGGGAGTGCCACCAATTTTTTTCTGCACCACCAGGCCACCCAGCCACCAGGCCACCCGGCCAACAGGCCAGCCTTGCTCCATTGCTCGGCAGACAACGACTTCACTCGCAAAAAAGTTATTTCGTTGTTTGGACAAAATTGCATTTACCAGGTCTGGTGGGATTCACAATCCCGGATGTTGGGGAACATGTTGTATACTTGATGTGTTTCCTTGTAGATCTCATAACAATGATCAGTGATGCATCAAGTTTGCTGAAGGAAGTGCTGCAGGTAGTAAGGAAGGGCAACGCAGACCTCAGCTTGGAGTGTGTCCTTCTGTCTAAAGTACTCTACCACTGCAGTAGTGGTCACCGCATGCAGAAGTATTACCATGGACTCAAAAAGGTTGGCATATCTTGACATTCTTGTCTATGTGAGCAATGACAGCTGCCTGTTACATTGCAATGGTACGCCAGTAGGAAGGTGGTACGTCAGTAGAAGGTGGTACGCCAGTAGGAATGTGGTACGCCAGTAAGAATGTGGTACGTCAGTAGAAGGTGGTACGCCAGTAGGAAGGTGGTACGTCAGTAGAAGGTGGTATGCCAGTAGGAAGGTGGTACGCCAGTAGTAAGGTGGTATGCCAGTAGAAGGTGGTACGCCAGTAGGAAGGTGGTACGCCAGTAGTAAGGTGGTATGTCAGTAGAAGGTGGTACGTCAGTAGAAGGTGGTACGTCAGTAGAAGGTGGTACGCCAGTAGGAAGGTGGTACGTCAGTAGAAGGTGGTATGCCAGTAGGAATGTGGTACGTCAGTAGAAGGTGGTACGCCAGTAGGAAGGTGGTATGTCAGTAGGAAGGTGGTACGTCAGTAGAAGGTGGTACGTCAGTAGAAGGTGGTATGTCAGTAGGAAGGTGGTACGTCAGTAGAAGGTGGTATGCCAGTAGGAAGGTGGTACGCCAGTAGGAAGGTGGTACGCCAGTAGGAAGGTGGTACGCCAGTAGAAGGTGGTATGCCAGTAGGAAGGTGGTACGCCAGTAGGAAGGTGGTATGCCAGTAGGAAGGTGGTACGCCAGTAGTAAGGTGGTACGCCAGTAGAAGGTGGTACGCCCGTAGGAAGGTGGTACGTCAGTAGGAAGGTGGTACGTCAGTAGGAAGGTGGTACGCCAGTAGAAGGTGGTACGCCAGTAGGAAGGTGGTACGCCAGTAGGAAGGTGGTACGCCAGTAGAAGGTGGTATGCCAGTAGGAAGGTGGTACGCCAGTAGGAAGGTGGTACGCCAGTAGGAAGGTGGTACGCCAGTAGGAAGGTGGTACGCCAGTAGAAGGTGGTATGCCAGTAGGAAGGTGGTACGCCAGTAGGAAGGTGGTACGCCAGTAGAAGGTGGTACGCCAGTAGTAAGGTGGTACGCCAGTAGTAAGGTGGTACGCCAGTAGAAGGTGGTATGCCAGTAGAAGGTGGTATGCCAGTAGGAATGTGGTACGTCAGTAGAAGGTGGTACGCCAGTAGGAAGGTGGTATGTCAGTAGGAAGGTGGTACGTCAGTAGAAGGTGGTACGTCAGTAGAAGGTGGTACGTCAGTAGGAAGGTGGTACGTCAGTAGGAAGGTGGTACGCCAGTAGGAAGGTGGTACGCCAGTAGGAAGGTGGTACGCCAGTAGAAGGTGGTACGCCAGTAGGAAGGTGGTACGCCAGTAGGAAGGTGGTATGCCAGTAGGAAGGTGGTACGCCAGTAGTAAGGTGGTACGCCAGTAGAAGGTGGTACGCCCGTAGGAAGGTGGTACGTCAGTAGGAAGGTGGTACGTCAGTAGGAAGGTGGTACGCCAGTAGAAGGTGGTACGCCAGTAGGAAGGTGGTACGCCAGTAGGAAGGTGGTACGCCAGTAGGAAGGTGGTATGCCAGTAGGAAGGTGGTACGCCAGTAGGAAGGTGGTACGCCAGTAGTAAGGTGGTACGCCAGTAGGAAGGTGGTACGCCAGTAGGAAGGTGGTATGCCAGTAGGAAGGTGGTACGCCAGTAGTAAGGTGGTACGCCAGTAGAAGGTGGTACGCCCGTAGGAAGGTGGTACGTCAGTAGGAAGGTGGTACGTCAGTAGGAAGGTGGTACGCCAGTAGAAGGTGGTACGCCAGTAGGAAGGTGGTACGCCAGTAGGAAGGTGGTACGCCAGTAGGAAGGTGGTATGCCAGTAGGAAGGTGGTACGCCAGTAGGAAGGTGGTACGCCAGTAGTAAGGTGGTACGCCAGTAGGAAGGTGGTACGCCAGTAGAAGGTGGTATGCCAGTAGGAAGGTGGTATGCCAGTAGGAAGGTGGTATGCCAGTAGGAAGGTGGTACGCCAGTAGTAAGGTGGTACGCCAGTAGTAAGGTGGTACGCCAGTAGAAGGTGGTACGCCCGTAGGAAGGTGGTACGTCAGTAGGAAGGTGGTACGCCCGTAGGAAGGTGGTACGTCAGTAGAAGGTGGTACGTCAGTAGAAGGTGGTACGCCAGTAGGAAGGTGGTATGCCAGTAGGAAGGTGGTACGTCAGTAGGAAGGTGGTACGCCAGTAGGAAGGTGGTATGCCAGTAGGAAGGTGGTACGTCAGTAGGAAGGTGGTACGTCAGTAGGAAGGTGGTATGCCAGTAGGAAGGTGGTACGCCCGTAGGAAGGCTATACACAGTTGGCACACATCTCCAAATAAACCAGTGGAAAAGAAAAGAATGCTTATGAAGCATGTATAATATTAGAGCATCATCTGGTTGGTTCAGGGGTTACCAGGTGGGTTCAGGGGTTACCAGGTGGGTTCAGGGGTTACCAGGTGTATTCAGGAGTCATCCCCACAAACTGAGCCTCAGGATCTGCCACTGAAGGCAATAAGGATTTGTTTGCAGTTTTTATGAATTGTGATCATTATCAAAATCTCCTAAGTTACCATAATTATAACTGTAATCACTGTAATTGAAACGTGACAAATTACAGTCAAATATGTTTATGTAATTATACAGTAGTCTTATTACATTTTCAGTGTACTAACTGATTATGAGCTTATTTCTACTAGACACTGAAAGGTAATCCAGCTCTATTAAATGTTTCTTAAAACATATCCTGCAGGAAGTTTTACTAGAGACAGTCACAGAATGTAGTGTAGATGTAACATGCAGTTTAATTTCTGTAATGTCAGTCTCAATTTTTATTGCAGTACAAGTAGAAAATGTTAACTAGATTTGTCATGTATGCATTAGAAAACTTAGGCATTAGCAGTCATATAGACATAATTATATATATATATATATATATATATATACTGGGACCAAGGAAAGATGTAGTTAGCACACATAGCTAGTTGTTGAACTGGTGAATGCTGTAGATGAAACGTGTGAGAATTTCAAGTGGGGGCTGTTTTCAGGTTGAGAAATGTCTGAGACATTACAATGAAATGAACTTACCTGCTGTGATAGAAGAATTTGGTGACACTATACCCAGGTATGTTACTTGAATTGTTTGTCCACATTTGGATGGATAATTGTACAAGCACATCACAGTCCATGCCAATAGTGGCAACATACTTCCAGATGACTACAACTAGCAGGTCTACGAGTCTTCATAATCTGCATAAAATATCTGCGAGTTCTGTTTTTTCCACAGTCGCCTGGTAAAGAATTAACAAGTGGTTGCCTATGAGTGTGCTGCACAAGTAGTTGCCTATGAGTGTGCTGCACAAGTAGTTGCCTATGAGCGTACTACAAAAGTAGTTGCCTATGAGCGTGCTGCACAAGTAGTTGCCTGTGAGCGTGCTTCACAAGTAGTTGCCTATGAGCGTGCTGCACAAGTGGTTGCCTATGAGCGTGCTGCACAAGTGGTTGCCTATGAGCGTGCTGCACAAGTGGTTGCCTATGAGCGTGCTGCACAAGTGGTTGCCTATGAGCGTGCTGCACAAGTAGTAGCCTGTGAGCGTGCTGCACAAGTAGTAGCCTGTGAGCGTGCTACACAAGTGGTTGCCTATGAGCGTGCTGCACAAGTGGTTGCCTATGAGCGTGCTGCACAAGTAGTAGCCTGTGAGCGTGCTGCACAAGTAGTTGCCTATGAGCGTGCTGCACAAGTGGTTGCCTATGAGCGTGCTGCACAAGTAGTAGCCTGTGAGCGTGCTGCACAAGTGGTTGCCTATGAGCGTGCTGCACAAGTAGTAGCCTGTGAGCGTGCTGCACAAGTGGTTGCCTATGAGCGTGCTGCACAAGTGGTTGCCTATGAGCGTACTACACAAGTGGTTGCCTATGAGCGTGCTGCACAAGTAGTAGCCTGTGAGCGTGCTGCACAAGTGGTTGCCTATGAGCGTGCTGCACAAGTAGTAGCCTGTGAGCGTGCTGCACAAGTGGTTGCCTATGAGCGTGCTGCACAAGTAGTAGCCTGTGAGCGTGCTGCACAAGTAGTTGCCTATGAGCGTGCTGCACAAGTAGTAGCCTGTGAGCGTGCTGCACAAGTGGTTGCCTATGAGCGTGCTGCACAAGTAGTAGCCTGTGAGCGTGCTGCACAAGTAGTTGCCTATGAGCGTGCTGCACAAGTAGTAGCCTGTGAGCGTGCTGCACAAGTGGTTGCCTATGAGCATGCTGCACAAGTAGTAGCCTGTGAGTGTGCTGCACAAGTAGTTGCCTATGAGCGTGCTGCACAAGTGGTTGCCTATGAGTGTGCTGCACAAGTGGTTGCCTATGAGCGTGCTTCACAAGTGGTTGCCTATGAGCGTGCTGCACAAGTAGTTGCCTATGAGCGTGCTGCACAAGTGGTTGCCTATGAGCGTGCTGCACAAGTGGTTGCCTATGAGCGTGCTGCACAAGTGGTTGCCTATGAGCATGCTGCACAAGTGGTTGCCTATGAGCGTGCTGCACAAGTGGTTGCCTATGAGCGTGCTGCACAATTGCACATCATGTAAACAGTATTTTAATTGGCAAAATGCACATATTCTTTATGTATGTCATAAAGTTATATAATGGATAGAATAGAATACACAGGACAAGCTTGTTCAATGGGGTTTGACTTCACACAAAGACTAGTTTGTTCATTTGGGTGTGACTTCATGCAAGGACTAGTTTGTTCAATGGGTTGTGACTGCACACAAGGACAGTTTTGTTCAATGGGATGTGGATTCACATGAGGACAATTTTGTTCAATGGGGTGTGATTTCACATGAGGACTAGTTTGTTCAATGGGGTGTACACATGAGGACAGTTTTGTTCAATGACTTTGTACCTACTCAGCAAACAGCCGATTTGGGATATGGTCATATTTATTTAGTTTATTATATTAAATAATAAACTAAATTCAGCAATGAACTTTGTAACATTTCCAATATTCTGAAATTGAATAGCCTGTGGCCACGTATCACTTGAGAAGCTCTGAGCCCCAGGTGTATGTTGCAGACACAAGCCCATTGGAGAGTCGTTGAGGCTGCCATCAAGACAGATGCTGCAGTTTGTCCTCGTCAGACTAAGGGATGCAGCCAGTCTTCTCTGTCAGACCAGCTCTTATGTCATGCAAACATTCATGTATTCCTTCATGTTGGTTTGTGGTGAGAGACGCACTGATTGCTACCTGTGGATGTCAATAGAAATATCAGATTTTGTGGTCTGTGGTTTAGCCAGAAATATGACTGCCCAGGTAGGTAGGCTAGGATAAACAGAACTACCACATACTATACTACCAATAATTAACTTGATTTTATGCAGTGTTTGTTTACCATGGCAAGGAGCTCCATCCTTAACTTCAGACCTCAGATTGGTGAAGCAGCAGATGATACTGGGGTTGTTTGTGCCCAAGATGATTATCTTTGAGGGTCTTCTCTCCAGAATCTGGTATGTATACACTTCAGTAGTTTCCTGCTGAAAATTATGCTTACCTGAATATATGCATATATGATGAGAGAGCGATGCGAGGTGCATATTTATTTTATAAATAGTTGGTAGATTTCATTAAACTCAATCACACACAGTATTAATATTTTAAAGAAAAATTTACATTCAAATCTCAACAACAGAAATCTTGTTGTATGATTTCATAAAAAAATTGTGCTAAGTTGATCTCACTGTTGTACTGCTACACTTGTTCACTGCACTGTTACAATGACACTTGTTCACTGCACTGTTACAATGACACTTGTTCACTGCACTGTTACAATGACACTTGTTCACTGCACTGTTACAATGACACTTGTTCACTGCACTGTTACAATGACACTTGTTCACTGCACTGCTACAATGACACTTGTTCACTGCACTGTTACAATGACACTTGTTCACTGCACTGTTACAATGACACTTGTTCACTGCACTGTTACAATGACACTTGTTCACTGCACTGCTACAATGACACTTGTTCACTGCACTGTTACAATGACACTTGTTCACTGCACTGCTACAATGACACTTGTTCACTGCACTGCTACAATGACACTTGTTCACTGCACTGCTACAATGACACTTGTTCGCTGCACTGCTACAATGACACTTGTTCACTGCACTGTTACAATGACACTTGTTCACTGCACTGTTACAATGACACTTGTTCACTGCACTGCTACAATGACACTTGTTCACTGCACTGCTACAATGACACTTGTTCACTGCACTGCTACAATGACACTTGTTCACTGCACTGCTACAATGACACTTGTTCACTGCACTGCTACAATGACACTTGTTCACTGCACTGCTACAATGACATTTGTTCACTGCACTGTTACAATGACACTTGTTAACTGCACTGTTACAATGACACTTGTTCACTACAGTGTTACAATGACACTTGTTCACTGCACTGTTACAATGACACTTGTTCACTACACTGCTACAGTGCCACTTGTTCACTACAGTGTTACAGTGCCACTTGTTCACTACAGTGTTACAATGACACTTGTTCACTACAGTGTTACAATGACACTTGTTCACTGCACTGCTACAATGACACTTGTTCACTGCACTGCTACAATGACACTTGTTCACTGCACTGTCACCATGACACTTGTTCACTGCACTGTTACAATGACACTTGTTCACTGCACCGTTACAATGACCCTTGTTCACTGCACTGTTACAATGACACCACAAATGGAATTAGTTTTGTATAGTAGAGTATACAAGCTATTGGCTTCCATATTATCTATCATGATGGCTATTATGTTATAACTGTACCTCATTTCTCTTGTAACTTGATGTCATTCCACAATCATGACTTCTGTTCTATTCTAATGAGCACATTGGTAATTAGATGCGTTGACTTGCAGGATTTACAGCCGAGCTATGTTGAGTTGCCTACAGACGTGGTACAAAGAACTGAATGAACTCAAGGATCACATCAATGCTTCACATGCTGACTGGGTGAATACAACATATAGCATACACTGTAGATTACAGCCACACCCATCTGACTGGGTGAATACAAGATATAGCATCCACTGCAGATTACAGCCACACCCCACCTGACTGGGTGAATATAAGACATAGCATACACTGTAGATTACAGCCACACCCCACCTGACTGGGTGAATACAAGACATAGCATCCACTGTAGATTACAACCACACCCCACCTGACTGGGTGAATACAACATATAGCATACACTGTAGATTACAGCCACACCCCACCTGACTGGGTAAATACCAGATATAGCATCCACTGTAGATTACAACACACCCCACCTGACTGGGTGAATACAAGATATAGCAAACACTAAATTACATACAGCCACATCCCACCCAGGAATACAGTAACCTAAGGACTAAATCCACCCTGTGCCTCCTGTGCAGCAACTGGGCCTTGTTTGTTGTAGTTTAGTTTCTCCAAGGCTATGAGCTGCCAGCAAGTCTTGAGGGTGATGTTACTTGTTTGTTGTAGTTGCCCCAAGGCTATAGGCTGCCAGCTAGTCTTGAGGGTGATGTTACTTGTTTGTTGTTGCCCCAAGGCTATGAGCTGCCGTCTAGTCTTGAGGGTGATGTTACTTGTTTGTTGTTGTTGCCCCAAGGCTATGAGCTGCCAGCTAGTCTTGAGGGTGGTGTTACTTGTTTGTTGTAGTTGCTCCAAGGCTATGAGCTGCCAGCTAGTCTTGAGGGTGGTGTTACTTGTTTGTTGTAGTTGCTCCAAGGCTATGAGCTGCCAGCTAGTCTTGAGGGTGGTGTTACTTGTTTGTTGTAGTTGCTCCAAGGCTATGAGCTGCCAGCTAGTCTTGAGGGTGGTGTTACTTGTTTGTTGTAGTTGCTCCAAGGCTATGAGCTGCCAGCTAGTCTTGAGGGTGATGTTACTTGTTTGTTGTAGTTGCTCCAAGGCTATGAGCTGCCAGCTAGTCTTGAGGGTGGTGTTACTTGTTTGTTGTAGTTGCTCCAAGGCTATGAGCTGCCAGCTAGTCTTGAGGGTGGTGTTACTTGTTTGTTGTAGTTGCTCCAAGGCTATGAGCTGCCAGCTAGTCTTGAGGGTGGTGTTACTTGTTTGTTGTAGTTGCTCCAAGGCTATGAGCTGCCAGCTAGTCTTGAGGGTGATGTTACTTGTTTGTTGTAGTTGCTCCAAGGCTATGAGCTGCCAGCTAGTCTTGAGGGTGATGTTACTTGTTTATTGTAGTTGCCCCAAGGCTATGAGCTGCCAGCTAGTCTTGAGGGTGATGTTACTTGTTTGTTGTAGTTGCTCCAAGGCTATGAGCTGCCAGCTAGTCTTGAGTGTGATGTTACTTGTTTGTTGTAGTTGCTCCAAGGCTATGAGCTGCCAGCTAGTCTTGAGTGTGGTGTTACTTGTTTGTTGTAGTTGCCCCAAGGCTATGAGCTGCCAGCAAGTCTTGAGGGTGATGTTACTTGTTTGTTGTAGTTGCCCCAAGGCTATGAGCTGCCAGCTAGTCTTGAGGGTGGTGTTACTTGTTTGTTGTAGTTGCTCCAAGGCTATGAGCTGCCAGCTAGTCTTGAGGGTGGTGTTACTTGTTTGTTGTAGTTGCTCCAAGGCTATGAGCTGCCAGCTAGTCTTGAGGGTGGTGTTACTTGTTTGTTGTAGTTGCCCCAAGGCTATGAGCTGCCAGCTAGTCTTGAGGGTGATGTTACTTGTTTGTTGTTGTTGCCCCAAGGCTATGAGCTGCCAGCTAGTCTTGAGGGTGATGTTACTTGTTTGTTGTTGTTGCCCCAAGGCTATGAGCTGCCAGCTAGTCTTGAGGGTGATGTTACTTGTTTGTTGTAGTCGCCCCAAGGCTATGAGCTGTCAGCTAGTCTTGAGGGTGATGTTACTTGTTTGTTGTAGTTGCCCCAAGGCTATGAGCTGCCAGCTAGTCTTGAGGGTGATGTTACTTGTTTGTTGTTGTTGCCCCAAGGCTATGAGCTGCCAGCTAGTCTTGAGGGTGATGTTACTTGTTTGTTGTTGTTGCCCCAAGGCTATGAGCTGCCAGCTAGTCTTGAGGGTGATGTTACTTGTTTGTTGTTGTTGCCCCAAGGCTATGAGCTGCCAGCTAGTCTTGAGGGTGATGTTACTTGTTTGTTGTAGTTGCCCCAAGGCTATGAGCTGCCAGCTAGTCTTGAGGGTGATGTTACTTGTTTGTTGTTGTTGCCCCAAGGCTATGAGCTGCCAGCTAGTCTTGAGGGTGGTGTTACTTGTTTGTTGTAGTCGCCCCAAGGCTATGAGCTGTCAGCTAGTCTTGAGGGTGATGTTACTTGTTTGTTGTAGTTGCCCCAAGGCTATGAGCTGCCAGCTAGTCTTGAGGGTGGTGTTACTTGTTTGTTGTAGTTGCCCCAAGGCTATGAGCTGCCAGCAAGTCTTGAGGGTGGTGTTACTTGTTTGTTGTAATTGCTCCAAGGCTATGAGCTGCCAGCTAGTCTTGAGGGTGATGTTACTTGTTTGTTGTAGTTGCTCCAAGGCTATGAGCTGCCAGCTAGTCTTGAGGGTGGTGTTACTTGTTTGTTGTAGTTGCCCCAAGGCTATGAGCTGCCAGCTAGTCTTGAGGGTGGTGTTACTTGTTTGTTGTAGTTGCTCCAAGGCTATGAGCTGCCAGCTAGTCTTGAGGGTGATGTTACTTGTTTGTTGTAGTTGCCCCAAGGCTATGAGCTGCCAGCTAGTCTTGAGGGTGATGTTACTTGTTTGTTGTAGTTGCTCCAAGGCTATGAGCTGCCAGCTAGTCTTGAGGGTGATGTTACTTGTTTGTTGTAGTTGCCCCAAGGCTATGAGCTGCCAGCTAGTCTTGAGGGTGATGTTACTTGTTTGTTGTAGTTGCCCCAAGGCTATGAGCTGCCAGCTAGTCTTGAGGGTGGTATTACTTGTTTGTTGTAGTTGCTCCAAGGCTATGAGCTGCCAGCTAGTCTTGAGGGTGATGTTACTTGTTTGTTGTAGTTGCTCCAAGGCTATGAGCTGCCAGCTAGTCTTGAGGGTGATGTTACTTGTTTGTTGTAGTTGCCCCAAGGCTATGAGCTGCCAGCTAGTCTTGAGGGTGATGTTACTTGTTTGTTGTAGTTGCCCCAAGGCTATGAGCTGCCAGCTAGTCTTGAGGGTGATGTTACTTGTTTGTTGTAGTTGCCCCAAGGCTATGAGCTGCCAGCTAGTCTTGAGGGTGATGTTACTTGTTTGTTGTAGTTGCCCCAAGGCTATGAGCTGCCAGCTAGTCTTGAGGGTGATGTTACTTGTTTGTTGTAGTTGCCCCAAGGCTATGAGCTTCCAGCAAGTCTTGAGGATGATCTAACTTGGCCACCCACACATTACAGGTTTGTACAGATTGCATGTTGTCAGTGCGTGGAGTCGCCTGTAACACTTCCTGACCCTCCAGCAAGAAAGGCCTTCTGTGTTATGCATGATAAACCTTGCAAATTATTTGCTCTTTACAATTTATTTGCTTAGTAGAGTTATACAGGTTATATATAATATACTATAAAGTAGTTTGAGGCTGTCTGTCTGTCTTCTTCTGATCTCCTCTTAACCTCCTTGTCTGTAGAGTTAAACCACATTCTTTCAGGCGTTCTTCATAACGAAGGTCTCTCAGTTCTGGAATCGTTTTAGTTGCTCTCCTCTGTATGCGTTCAAGCGTATCAATATCCTTTTTTTTTTATATGGTCTCCACGCTTGTATACAGTATTCTAAATGTAGTCTAACTATTGCCTTATACAGAGGTATAATTGGCTTTTGTACAGCCTGTTTATGTTTCTCCTAATCAACCCAAGAATTTGATTACCCTTTGAAGCTGCAATACCACACTGTTCTGAAACTTTCAAATCGGCATTTATTGTTATTCCTAAATACTTTTCTTTTACGGTAGTACCTAGAACAGTATCTCCCATATTATAGTTTATATCCAAGTTCCTGTGTCCTGTATGTAGGCATTTACATTTCCCAAAATTTAATAACATCTGCCATTTTTCAGACCATTTAACTAATTTGTCTAGATCGTTTTGTAAATATTGTTTATCACCATCAATGTTAACCTTTCTAAACACTTTTGTGTCATCCACAAATTTCAGTAAGTTGCTTGTTATATTGTCGTCCAAGTCATTGATATATATTAAGAATAATAAAGGTCCTAATACTGTTCCTTGTGGTACCCCACTCAAAACTGATTTCCAGTTTGAAACTTCTCCATCTACTACAAACGTAGTCTTCTGTCAGTCAGCCATTGTTCTGTCCAGTCCAGGCAATTGTGCCATCCCCGATACCATGGGATTTTAATTTAAGTAGTAATCTTTGATGTGGCATTTGTCGAAAGCTTTCTGAAAATGTAACTACACTGTACATAATATCTACTGGTGATCCCTCGTCTAGCCACTTGCTCCTACCAACACTTGACTGCAAGGAGGCATAAGCTATGGCAGTGGATGTGCTTTCTCCTATACAATGCCAACTTGTGGAATTATTTCCGTGTAATCTGTTTCAGTCCGGCCATGCAACAGATGACAGCAGCCAGCCAAGAAAGTGGCTCATCTACCTGTGCAAGCCAATCAATTGGCTCATCTGCCTGCGCAGCCAGCAAGGCAGGTGGATCATCTACCTCTGTAGAAACGATCTTACAACGATACTGCTCTCAACCCGATGCTCTCAGCATAGATGATGTGATGGATGATGACAGTCTGCTGACACATGAGCCTGGGTCAATGCAGGAGGATGTGGGGTTGCCTATGTTACTGCAGGAGGACATGGGGTTGCCTATGTCACTGCAGGAGGACATGGGGTTGCCCGTGCAACGTCAGACTCCACACACAGACCAATCCTGTGCTGCTAGTAGACGGTGTCATTGGCTTACAAAACTCAAGTCAAGTACAGATGTTGAAGACATGCTTGCAACTGTGGAAGACTTAAAGAAAGACATTCCTGGACTTGATAACAGTGTAATAGTTCAAGGTGCAAAAACTGGATTAGTTAAATTACTTAAAGCGTCAAAGTCATCTGGAAAGCTATACAAGAAAAAAAGAAAGTTGATCACGAAAACTACTCGAAAAGTTCTTTCTGCAGTAGTGAAGGAAACCTTCTCAAAAAGAAAAGTTGCAAAGAAAAGTAAAACACAATAGAGCTGGCAGTAAGTATAGAACTGCAAAATGACATTATTATCATTATATAATAAATAGTATTTATTTACCCATAATTTATATGAATGGAAGAAATACGACCATTATAGATAACAATAAATGGGAAAGTCTAAAAGCTGTATTTTTATAAGGTGTGTATAGATGAGCAGATATTTTATATCTAACTAGCCAAGTTGCCTGGGAGAAAATGCAAGAGCTTACGACTCCTTGCACTAGCCAGTCAAGGTTTGGTTGTGCAATGCCAATGAAATCTTTGCACTCCAAAAATCATGAACAACTGCCGGTGCCATGAAACACTTGGTGGACGTAACAATGTCAGAAACATGCATGGCGGTGCCAACAATTGTTTGTAACTATTCTGATTTACATCACATGGGGACTGATTGCGGAAAGAAAACTCCTGCAACAGAAATGACAATGGTGGGATGAGTATGAAAGCTGCGATGATGGCTGCAGGCAAAGACGTTCTTGGATCAGTGATACTCTCCCACCATTCCATTGAACCTAGTGTAGGATCTGCGAGGGCAGCAAAACGATTTCTCAGGACTGCTTGGAATTCACATTTGATTTGGTCCCTGGGTTCTGGAGCTTGTTGATGTCAAATCTCTTAGCTGTGTTTGTCTTCTTCTTTTGTCTTCTCAACTTGATCTTTATCTTCGCAATAACCAAGTGGTGGTCACTACAGATGTCTGCTCCACGGTGCACTCAGATGTCTGCTCCACGGTGCACTCAGATGTCTGCTCCACGGTGCACTCAGATGTCTGCTCCACGGTGCACTCAGATGTCTGCTCCACGGTGCACTCAGATGTCTGCTCCACGGTGCACTCAGACACGGAGTCCTTCAGCCTGGTCCTATTGCAAAATGGTCGATCTGTGTGAATGTATTAATACCCGTACAATTAGTCCCCCTTTGCGTGCAATATAAACGTGATATTCGCATCAAAAACATTCAAATTAAACAGATAACACTTTGTCCATTTAATATCTTTGTATTAGCAGGTAGTGAATATTCAAATTGGGTTGGTTTTGATCGATAAGAGTAATGTCAGCATTGGGGAAGATAGAAGCATACAGACTGGGTAGTGTTGAACACGACATCTTTATTTCATGGGCTACGCCATATTGTTAGACAACCCTCATCATATCTCGGAGAAAACAGTGAACATAAGGTCACATGACCTTAAGTAAACATATATAGTTTAACAAGTCTAACGCTAAAAAGGTCATGGTTTTAGGCCTGTGCACCTATAAGAGTTAATAAAACAACATATGCAACTATAATTAAGAATATCACGCCAGTGGTTTACTATGACAACCTTGTTGAACACGACATCTTTATTTCATGGGCTGCGCCATATTGTTAGACAACCCTACATCACATGTTGGCCTTCGTTTACTAAGCTTCTCCCATTCTGACTTAGCAGCTCATTTGATTGAAAGTTTCCATTGCATTGGTGTACACTCATAGGCACTTTGTTCTCGGTCAAACACACTTGACCCGTTGCAGCGGAAGTCTAGCTGCATCAATTTCCACGAACTGCCTGACATTGGTCACTCTGGAGCCATAAAAGGTCCATTCTTATATAGCACAGTATCCAGTCCTTGGGACTGTTCAGAGCACTTTTTACTTTACCCCTGGCAGACCAGTTCATTCCAACGCTATTTTGACTTCTCTTGGAAGCATTCCGCCACGCTGCAATTATTGCACGAAGATATCCACCCTCTGTAGCCAGTTCCTCATTTATACAGTTGACTGAACAGTGGCAATGTGCGATGAACGAAATTGCCAAAGCTTTGAAACTGCAGCAAGAGGATTTGAACACGGGTTCTCTCGATTGAGAGCCGAACAATGCGATAACCAATAAGAAAGCAGATTTTCCCCAACTTCTGTTATTGGTTCTCTACATTTAATCATAAAAAGCTATTTTCATAAAATGGACAGATAACTTCGATTTCAGCAGTTAACATGTATGCTGTCCTTTGGTTTAAGTATATGTATTTTCATATTTAATGTGTAACTACAGATATTGTTGCACACGTTCGACATGATTCTTTATTACACCATGACCTGCGACATGATTGGTATGACGAAGTGACATCATATTAAATGTTACACAATACAAGTACAATTAAGTAAGAGTACAAGAGTAACAAAGGTGGTGAGTCGTACCACTTTCCACTCGCACAGAAGCATTGTCTCTTGTTGATCTGCACACCATTATACAAACATAATGACTTTTACAATTGGCCATTGATCAGCATCAGTCCGGTTTGTTTTTCGCAGCCAGGTTTGACTTTGCGTGAACATACTTCATTTTTGTCAGGAACTCTTCATTGAGCGATTTTATTCTCGAGTCCACTTTCTTCATACCAAGTTTCTGGAATAGAAAGGAAATGTGTATTTAATCAGCTGTACATAAAGATAAACTGTTCTCAAGAGCATAGTTGGCCGAATTAACTGGGTGAGAAGAATTGTGGGAGTGAAAAGAGTAGACAAGTGAAGAATGGAGGAGCTGAGGGAGGAGGTTGATGTGAAAGAGTTTCAGGAGGAAGCTGGTGGGGAGATGGTTAAAGTGGGCTGGACATGTGGACCAAAAGGAATGGAGAAGACTGACATGGGAGGCCTGTGTGAAGACATATTTGGCAATGACTAATTAGGAAGGTTGCATACTACACTGAAATTATATAAGTCTTTGTGTACACACTGAAGCTTTTTAAGAGTGGATTTTGTCTATGATTGGATTAGGGCTGTTACTGAATACTCAAGCGATGCTATCTGTAATGCTTTTGTTTGCCAGTTCAGTGTTCATACTTTCAATGTGGATATTCCCATGTCTTCTGGTGCCATATGCACGCGCACCAGAATTAGGTATTATGCTTATATTTTGTAGGTATTCAGGAAGGTTTCTGTTGACATATTAGTGATAACATTTTAATTGTTGTCGTTTAAAGATGTCTTCAACTTATATACAGCAGTTCGACACTTTTTAGCAATAGATAGAAGTGTGTGCATTATATACTGACTGCATCATTCTTGTAGCCCACTTCCGTAGTTTTGTTATTATGTATACCAGTTACAATAATTGATATGGGGAAGGATTAGTGATTTAATGTTAATAGGTTTAATAAAATACATTGTGGAAGACAGGTTTTTTTAAGGTCTTTCACACAGGCATATTGCCCGTGTGAAAACCCTCCATGCACGTGTGAAATTCAAAAGTATGTATGTATATATATATATATATAGGGAGGCAATGATAGACGCATTCATGATCATATGCCAAAAGATTTGGGAAACCAAGATTTGGCCAGAATAATGGACAAAATCACTCATAATAATGATACCAAAGAAAGGGAACCTACACTGCTGTAAGAACTACAGAACTATAAGTCTGATGAGCCATCCCAGTAAAATAATGCTAAGAATCATATTCAACCAACTTAAAGGCAAAGCAGAAGAATTGCTATCAGAAGAACAAGCAGGCTTTCAGCTGAAAAGAAGCACAACCAAACAAATCTTCAACATAAGACAAGAAACATGTTGATCACCATCAAGACCTATATCACAATTTCATCAACTTCAAAAAGGCATTTGATCGTGTGTGGCACAAAGGACTCTGGCGAGAAATGCGATGATATAACATTGACGAAGAACTAGTGACACTACTTGAATCGCTGTATGGACCATCAACGAGTGCAGTGTTACACGAAGGAGAAGTTGGACAATCGTTTCGAACATTGGTCGAAGTACGCCTGGGATGCCTTTTGTCGCCAGTGCTGGTCAACCGATACCTTGAAGATATCATGTAAGAAGCTCTTCAATAGCACGATATCAATAAACGGAAGAGAGATCAGCAACCTCAGATTCGCAGATGACTTTGACCTAATCGCTGGTACAGATTACTTTGACCTAATTGCTGGTACTTAGGGAATGGAAATAAGTGTAGAAAAGAGCAAGATTATCGTCAACTGCAGAATAGCGCCAAGAAGTACTATATTAACGAATGGAGAACGCCTCGAAGAAGTAAAATCATTCAAGTACATCGGGTCGATTATCTCCTCTGCGGGCGACTCTACAGAGGAAATATGCACTCGGATAAACCTGGCAACATCAGCTATAGCAAAACTCAAGAAGGTATGGAGCAACAGCAACATCAAAACGGCAACAAAGATACGACTATAAAAGCTTGGTTGTGTCGGTGCTGACATACGGATGCGAAAGCTGGACCCTGAAAGCCGAGTCCGAAAGAAGAATAGCCGTATTTGAGATGAAATTTTTCAGAAGGATCCCAACATTTTTTTACAGAGACCACATAACAAATATATCAGTAATGCAAGCCATCACCGAAGCCGCAGGACCACAAGAACTGTTTTTGGCCTCGGTAAATTGCTGAAAACTGCAATGGTTTGGTCATACAACCAGACACAACACACTAGAAATATTACAAGTATTCAAAGGTGGCAGAAAATAAGGAAGACCACAAAAAATGTACATGGACAACATTCAAGAGTGGACGGGTCTAGAGCCACAGGAATTATGTGATGCTGCTCACAACCGTCCCATATGGAGAAAGATCTCTGTGGAAGCCTCCAAGCGTGCACCGCTACAATCGGCTTGGTCAAGGGATGAATGAATGAATATATATATATATGACGACAATGTACCGATGATTAGCACACATACACACAAAACTAAACAAAAACAGACAATGAGCAGCTAATCATCGGTTCATAGGCGGCTTCCTATCGGCAGCCGCTTATAAGCCGTCCTCAGCCCGATGTTAAGCTGATGGACAAAACTTACATCAGCCCGCATGCAGATGCGATGTTGGCCTGATAAGTTTGCCACCAAAGAGTCACTTCAGACTTCATCTAAGCATAAGGCTAAGCTAAGGCTAAGTTAGTTCACGGCCTTTGTCTTTTGAGTTTGGTGCCTAAAATTACGATGTGCAAAATTCTACTTTTGTATGCTTTGCGAACAAAAATAATTTATATAATGCTCAAAAGCGATGTATTGTGTACCTTGTCTTGTGATGCGCCAGTCGCATATAAAATTATAACTGTAAAAAGCGGTCTTCAAAGATGGCGGTATGGAGTAAGAAGTAAAGATTATTTTTAACAATAATAATTTTCAGTGAATATTGTAAGCATATGGAGCTTACAATGATAGAATTTTAGTTTATTTTTATTTTTTTTGCTTCCCGCATGGGAAACATTCCCTTACACCACATACATACATACATCCTCTTCAGCTCTTCTAGGCTAGTAGCCTTTTAGCTGGTCTTGACAACTGTTTATGCGCATGGGTGGGAAGTTGTCATTTTGTTCAAAACTGTAAGCTCACCAGAATTTGTCTAGTCTTGATTTGAAAATATTTAATGAGGGTGCTGAAACTACATACTCTGTGAGGGTGTTCCACTGGTTTACTACCCTGTGCTTCAAGTAATGCCTTCGTTGCCTTGCAGTCACGTGTTCTTTCTTGAGTTTCAGGCTGTGTCCCCTGGTTACCATATTGTTGTCCAGCTCTAGTGGCATTCTATCAACTTTATATATTCCATGGAGATATTTGTACGTTTCAATCATGTCTCCTCTTGCTCTTCTATAGTAGAGGCTTGGGAGCTTAAGCCTGTCACCATATTCGAGGTTCTTCAGTTCTGGGACTAGCTTCGTTGCTCGTTGTTGAATGTTCTCAATCATCTGTTGGTCTCTCTTAAGTGTTGGGCCCAGGCTACATTGCCTAGAATATCAGATCGAGTGTGTTTGCCATTCTAGAATAGGTCTGACCAGGCTCGTGTATAGTTTTTTCATGGTTGGTCCACCCAGGTATATAAATGATCTTCTTATAAGACCTAGCATTTTGTTGGCTTTGTTTGCTACCATCTCCACTTGTTGATCAAACTTTAAATCATGGTCTATTTGCACCCCCAAGTCTCTCATTTGTGGTCTCCCCCCAGAGTGGTATTTTTTCCACCACTGGTTACAGTATAGTCGTAGTGGTGGTTGTATTGTCCCAGATGCATAACTTTGCATTTCTCCTCATTGAAGCGAAGCTGCCACTTTCTAGTCCATGTTTCTAGTTGTCTTAGGTCTGTCTGTAATGTTACTTGGTCAGATTGAGCAGTCATTTGTCGGAATATCTTGGCATCATCAGCGAACATGTGAATAGGTGAGGCTACCACATCAGGCATGTCGTTAATGTAGCAGACAAAAAGCATTGTCCCAAGTACGCTTCTTTGCGGAATGCCGCTCGTGACGGGAGACCATGATGATTTGCTACCGTTGACAAGAACACATTGGCGTCGTCCCTCCAGGAAGGCTGCAATCCATTGCAACACCTTGACACCTATCCCGTATCCTGCCAACTTAACTAGCAGCCTCTGTGTTGGACCGTGTCGAATGCTTTGGCAAAATCGATGTAAATTGCATCCACACTATCTCCCTGCTCTATGGCTTATGTCCATTTATCAAGGACCTCAAGTAGCTGTGTAGTGCATGAGTGTCCATGCACGAAGCCATGTTGAAGACTTGACAGTAGGTTGTTTCTTGTCATGTGCGCCATCACTTCATTTCTAACCAACTTCTCCATCATCTTGCAGGCTACAGAAGTGAGACTCACAGGGTGGTAGTTTCCTGGCAAGTGTTTCTGGCCCATCTTAAATATTGGGGTCATGTTTCCCTCTTTCCAGTGCTGTGGTAAAGTCCCCTCAGCAAGTGATTTGGTGAATATTTTTGGAAAGGTTCTACTCGCTCATCAGTCAATTCATCCAGAAGACGTGGATGGAGCCCATCCGGTCCTGGTGGTTTTGTAGTCTTTAGTGTATTCAAAATCTTCTCAACTTCCTCGTTTGTGATCAGAAAGTCAATCAGCTCTGTGTTGTGCAGTCTATTCTCAAATGTGGGGATGTTTTCAAGGCTTTCTAGGGTGAAGACACTTGTGAAAAAGGCATTGAGTACTTCGGCTTTGTCGACATCAGTCTCGGTCATTGTCCCATCCAGATGCTCAAGATCAGCCACTGCTGAACCTTATGGATTCCTCAAGGATTGCCCAGCATTGCTCTGTTGATTTATCTCTAACATCTTCATTCCAGTTCCTAGAGGTCATCATTTGTCAATCCTAGATTTGGTGGACTTGGTGTAGCAACAAAAGTTGAAATTAAGTAGTGAGTGGTGTCTCTTTCCTATTGGTGCCAGGTACTTGAGTTTCTCGATCATGCCCTCTTCGTTGGTGAATATCGAGTGTGTTTGGTGTGTTGTTTCCTCTATAGTGAGTGGGCTCAGTCACATGCTGGGTCAGGAAGGATTCCCGGACAAGGATTCCCGGACAGCTTCCATGAAGATGGTGCTTGGGTGGTTGCCATCAGGTGGTGAAGTTTTCTCACGCTAATTGACGCTTGGATGGTTCAGGTCACCAAATATCAGTACATGCGACAAACCTAGATTGTT